>PVKM010005081.1:0-49312 GCA_004027735.1 Carollia perspicillata
TAAAAAAAAAAAAAAAAACCTCTCAGCAAAGTGTGGATAGAGGGAACACATCTAATCCTAATCAGGGGCACATATGACAAACTCAAGCTAACATCACACTCAACATTTCTGTAAGATCAGGAGAACAGTATGTTCACTGTTAATGCTTTTATTCAACATAGTATTTGAAGTCCTAGTCACAGAAATCTTACATGAAAAAAAAAATAAAAAGGTACCCAAATTGGAAAAAAAAGTAAAACAGTCATTTGCAGATGACATGATACTGTATTAAGAGAACCAAAAAAATTCCACAAGAAAACTGTTAGAACTAGCACTGACTGGTGTAGCTCAGTCGGTTGAGCATCATCCCAAAAAGCAAAAGGTCACTGGTTTAATTCCCAATCAATGTACATGCCAGGTTGTGGACCCGGTTCACGGTTGCATGCAAAAGGCAACCCACTGATACTTCTCTCATACATCACTGTTGTTCTCCCTCCCTTCTCCCTCCTCTAAACACTGAAAATCTTGAAAGAAACAAAACCACTATCAGAACTAATAATTCAGTAAGGTAGAACACAAAATTAATATTCAGAAATTGACTGCCTTTTTATACACCAATAACAACCTATCAGAAAGAGAAATTAAGAAAACAATAGAATGTATAATTGTATCAAAAAATAAAATAAAACCACCTACGGATAAATTTAACTGAGAAGTTTGTAAAAGACCTGTATTTAGAAAATTATAAGACACTGATGAAAGAAAGTGGAGAGGACACAAATTAATGCAAGCATATACTGTGTTCATAGATAGGAAGAATTAACATTGTTAAATGTCCATATTACCTAAAGCAATCTACAGATTCAATGCCATCCCATCATTTGAAAAAATATGAATAGCCTTTTCCCCAGAACTAAAACAAATAACCCTAAACTTTATATGGAACCACAAAAGACTTCAAATAGCCATAGTAATCTTGAGAAAGAAGAACGAAGTTAGAAGTATCATGCTACCTGATAACAAACTATACTAAATGGCTATAGTAATCAAAACAGCATGGTACTGACATAAAATCAGACACAATGGAACAAAGCTCAGAGGTCAGAAATAAACGCACGCCTATATGGTCAATACAATGGGGGTAAAGACAGTCTCTTCAATAAATGGTGTTGGAAAAAAAGACAAGATGAATTAAAGACTTGTATGTATGTACTTCCGGCCAAGATGGAGGCGTAGGTGGAAACACTGTGCCTCCTGCACAACCATGATTAAGGACAACAAAGATTTACAAACAATAAATAACCCAACCAGAACACAGAAAATTGAACTACGGAAGTCTGACAACCATTCAATCAGACCGGTAAGAGGGGCAGAGGCAGTTGGTGGAGAGGGAATGTGGCGGGAAAAGGCAGTGGATGGCAGAGCTGAGAGCACCGGGGAGTGTAGGTGGCGCAGAGCTTGCAGGCCCCAGATGTGGGGAGGAGACGAGCAGAGCATGCAGGGCACACAGGGCAGATGGCCACCGCGGACACACATTGGATCGCAGATAAACTAGGCAATAGCAGGCAGTGAGATGGACCACACAGCCCAGGGCCCCATCAACAGGAAATAAACACTAAAAACACCGATTGAAAAGGTGTCGGGAGAGACTCCCAGCCTCCCAGGAGAGGTCATTGGGGAGACCCACAGGGTCCTGGAGTGTGCATAGGCCCACCCACCTGGGAACCAGCACCAGGAGGGCCCAATTTGCTTGTGGGAGGCAGCAGAGGGGACACAAATCTGAGAGAGCATGGAACAGGAGCCATTGTACCCTCTCTGACCCTGCCCCATAGACAGTGTCACAACCCTGCAACTAGGTTGCCCCACCCTGGTAAACACCTAAGGCTCCGCCACCCATACATAACAGGCACCACCTGACCAAATATGACTCAAACAGAACAGCTCAAAGCCCCAGAGCCAATACTTTTAAGCGACCAAAAGATAGCCAACCTATCAGATGCACAGTTCAAAACACTGGTCATCAGGATGCTCAGAGAATTGGTTGATTTTGGTTGCAAATTAGATGAACAAATTAAGGCAATGATAAGTGAAATGAAGGAAAATGCACAGGGAACCAATAGTGATGGGAAGAAAACTGGGACTCAAATCAATGGAGTGGACAAGAAGGAAGAAAAGAAACAACCAAACAGAAAAGAAGGAAGAAACAAGAATTCAAAAAAATGAGGAGAGGCTTAGGAACCTCCAGGACATCTTTAAACGTCCCAACATCCGATTTATAGGAGTACCAAAAGGGGAAGAGGAAGAGCAACAAGTGGAAAACTTATTTGAACAAATAATAAAGGAGAACTTCCCCAATCTGGCAAAGGAAATAGACTTCCAGGAGGTCCAGGAAGCTCAGAGAGTCCCAAAGAAGGTGGACCCAGGGAGGAACACACCAAGGCACATCATCATTACATTAGCCAAGATTAAAATGAAGGAGAGAATTCTAGAAGCAGCAAGAGATAAGACAGTCACCTACAAAGGAGTTCCAATCAGACTGTCAGCTGATTTCTCAAAAGAGACCCTGCAGGCAAGAAGGGGCTGGAAAGAAGTATTCCAAGTCATGAAAGGCAAGGACCTACATCCAAGGTTGCTCTATCCAGCAAAGCTTTCATTTAGAATGGAAGGGCAGATAAAGTGCTTCTCAGATAAGGTCAAGTTCAAGGAGTTCATCATCACCAAGCCCTTACTATATGAAATGTTAAAGGGACTTATCTAAGAAAAAGAAGATAAAAAATATGAACAGTGAAAGGACAGTAAACTCAGTTATTAACATCTACACCTAAAACAAAAGCAGACTAAGCGGTCACCTAAAACAGGAGCAGAGCCACAGAAATGGAGATCACCTGGAGGGTTAGCAACAGGGTAGTGGGAGGAGATGGTGGGGAGAAGGTATAGAGAATAAGTAGCATAGACGGTGGGGAGAAAATAGACAGGGGGAGGGCAAGAGTAGTGTGAGAAATGTAGAAGCTAAAGAACTTATGACACATGGACATGAACTAAAGGGGGGGTAGTGTGGGTGGGAGGGGGTGTGCAGGGTGGAGGGGAATGAAGAGAGGAAATGGGACAACTGTAATGGCATAATCAATAAAATAAAATTAAAAAAGAATAATGTAAAAGAAAAATAACGTATTGTACTTACAACTAATAATTATTACAGAGTGGGGCAAAAGCAGGTCTATGGTTATAATTATAAGTGTATGGAAGAGTTTATTCTTGTATTATTATTTATTAATTACTGTATTATTTTTCATAACTGTAAACCTACTTTTGCCCCACTCTGTATTAAATAAGGCATGAGGAGCATGTCAAAATAAGTGCATGTTTAAAATTCTATTTTAGATGGTAAGTCTCAGAGTTAATGTGGAGAATGAACTGTAGGAAGGGAAATGCTAACAGCCTAACAGTTAAAAAGGCTAATCCAATTATTCAAACCTAAACAAGGGCAATAATGACTGAAAGAAGTTTCAAAGGCACATTTCATGTAATCTGAGGATAGATCAGATATGTAAAGAAAGTGAGGAAGTGTCATCAATAACAATTCCCAGGTTTCCCAAATGGCTGAATGTTAATGTGATGACATAGTGAGTTGAGATGAGGTTCAAAGTACTACAAATGTCTTTGACTTTGTTACTAAAAAAATTATTTCTATTCTTCACTTTGAGACCTGGACCTGGAAATTATGTTGTTAATCAGCATCTAACCAAAACGTCATGCTGTCTGAAGTTATGGCTTTTAGAAAGAATTGCAGTACAGAAAGTATTCTGATGCTCCCTGAACTAATTTTCTAAAGCAGTGCATCGTATGAGTCAGAAACTTCTTTAAAATCATTATATATTTTATAAGATATTATCCATCTGTGATTTTTAAATTCTCAAACGGACAAACAATAAAAAACTTTCTTGTCAGCAGCTGGCCTTTCTTACAAATGTTTCTTACCATGATTGGCTTGCCCTGAAATGTTTTAACTTCTTCTCTCAAGTATTTAAAAGCCTGTTAACAAAGCAGAACGAAGCTTTCATTAGCATTCATCTTTACTCTATCTAGAAAATTTGGTATTAGCAATTATCTCTAAACTAAACAATAGAAAATTCTGACAGTGATTCCATTATGCAGGTGATAGGGAATGAAAAAGTAAAAATGTAGGATTTTAGCTATGGTTCACATTTACTGTAGATTAGCTACATGGATTACTACAGGGAAAAAAAGGAACAAAATTCAAAATAGACCCAAAATGTCATCACATATTATTCTATTATTTTATTTTTTAATTTTAAAGAGCAAGACACTGGATTGCTTTTCCATTCATTTATGCATTCATTGGTTGCTTCCTGTATGTGTCCTAACCACAGATTGAACCTACAACCTTGGCATAGCAGGACAATGCTCTAACCAACTTAGCAACCCACCCAGGGCTACAAATTTTTAAAATAGTTCACTCAGTCAGCCTTCCAAGGTGAAGAATTAAAACAAAAAGAAACAAAGAATGGTAAAAAATCCATTAGATTTTGTTTCTGTTTCAAAGGATTATTACTTATCTTCAAGAAGGGGAAATTAATTAAAAGTAAAATCATTATATCAAAATTCAAAGAATCAGAAAGGCAGTTACACATTTAAATACTGCAGGTCTACTATGTACTAGAAATATTGCTGGGTTGGCCAAGAAGTCTGTTTAGTTTTTAATACAAAATAAAAGATGCATTTTTTCATTTTCACCAATAACTTTATTGATTTGGATATTATGAATATATTGGTTATCTCCTGTGTAGTATAACATTGATTGTTCTCAATTAATGTCTCAATTCAATCACTATCAACTTCAACTGTACTACCCAACTGTAGAGCACTGTCCAGAGAGAAATCTCCAGCACAAAACTTTGCAAGCCACTTCTGACATGTTCAATCAGTCACACCACCTTCTCCACACACTGCACAATTCTTTTTCTGTTTCAGTTGCATTTTTACCTTTCTTGAAATAATAAAGATAATATGCCAAAAATATTACATATATTCTTCCATCTTCAATACTAAAATGACTACAAAAAATTCACCAATTTTGATGTTTTTTTTTAAATGCATGCCATTATGACAGCTATCACAAACAATCTAACAAAATTGTTTCAATGAAGGTAAAGACAATGAAGCACTAACTAGAGCCATCTTATGGAAAAAAACAAATGACCTTTTGGCCAATCCAATATGATTCCCAATCTCCACATTAATTTTAAAACTATGTGTTAATTTCTTTATTGATAGAAGTAAACTGTTCTTAAATGGAAACTGAAAAAGCTTTAGGAAGATGATCAAAAAAGAAACCAGTTAACAAGCAAAACCGAAAAGGCGAACAAGGTGCTCAACAGTCTTTGCAGAGTTCTGTAAGCACACATTTTCTCAATTAAAAAATATGAGGTTTGTCCAGAAAAGTTCAGCCATTGTTAATATAACAAGAATGGTTTCCTCGCCATCAATGGAACCTGGCAGCCAAGGAGAGTGGACTGGAATGTGCATGTGAACAATGATGACTTCACTGTACTAGTCAGTCAGGGTGGTAGACACTGTTGACTGAGCACATGTACTGTGCGGCCTTCTGAGAGTAGAGCAATGAATCTGCATCCAATTTTGCGTTAAGCTTGAACATTCCTCCACAGAAACTATCTGGATGATTCAGAAGGACAAAGCTATGGGCAACTGGTAACTGGCAGCTTCACAACAATGTGCCTGCTCACAAATCATGTTTCATGAGGAGTTTTTTGGTTAAACATCGAATCACCCAGGTGACTCAGCCTCCCTACAGCCCAGATTTGGTGCCCTGTGACTTTTCGCTTTTCCCAAAACTAAAATCACCTTTGAAAGGGAAGAGACTTCTGACCATCAATGAGATTCAGAAAAATACGACAGCGCAGCTGATGGTGATTGGGAGAACTGTGTGAGGTCTCAAGGTGCCTACTGTGAAGGGGACTGAGGCATCACTGTCCTACATATAATGTGTCTTATATCTTCTTCAATAAATGACTATTTATCATAGTACATGGCTGGATATTTTCTGGACAGACCACTACTTATTTTACCACTAGGACTGAAATCAGAAGTTTTCTTCTCACCTGTTGTGCATCTGTGTCAGACTGGAAAGTGATATACCAGCTGCTATTGTGTGCAAACTCACAGCTTATTACCTTGGGGCAGTTTTCATTTTTGAACAAAGCTTTCACTTCCTAAAAAAGAAAAATTTCAGTTAATTCTAAAAAAACATCAATAATACCATGTTTTGCTGTGTATAATATGTAATTTTTGTCCAAATTTTTGAGGGAAAAATAAGTATACATATTATATATGGGTATATATCTATTATAATAAAAAATGTGAAAATTCCTTAACAATACAAAAAACCAGCATCTGTATATAAATTAATTAAAAAATTAAAATGAAAATTTTTTTCCTGAAAGTTTGGCCAAAAATGTGGGTGCAGTTTAAATACTGGAGTGCACTATACACAGTAAAATATGGCGGGTGTTTATCTCTTCATGTCTTTTGGAACTTTCTATGTCTTTACTTGTTAACTGTTTATGGCTTCTGTCATTTTTCTACTGAGAGCAGACTGTATTCTGAAACAAAAACATGGACAGCTATAGCATAAATTTTGTATATAATTTAGGGATGGAACCCTATTTTATAATCAAAACAGAAGAATCTCAATCCTAGTTGCAAGCTACATTTTCCTTACAGCAAAATCTCTCCAGTCCTGTTATTATCAAAACAAGAAAAGGTATGTCCTCCCTCCCTTAACATTTTTTAGATGCTAAGTATTTTCATTTGATCCAGATGCTTTGTCTACATCAGTCATTCATAGGTATATGCTTTGTGCAAAGATATCTTCTTTTTTCCATAACTGACATATCTAAGAACTAAAACTCCAATGAACACATGGGTTCAGAAAAAGTGAATGTCAAATTCAGAAAGGTATAACAGTTAACAGCTTGAAAAAAGTTTATAAAAAAAAAAGAATAAAACTGGAAGTGAACATTAAGTATTTCCTACAAAGTTATAAAGGAAATAGTATCTGCTGAAAATACCATCCAGAGTAAGACACTGTAATTTGATTTATTCCTGAAAACCTTTGTGTTGAAGATTTTATTATCTCCATTTTACGGCTGAAGAAATAGTGGCTCAGATTGTTTTATGTGTTCATACTACCACAAAGTGGAACTCGAACCCAGATCTGTATACCTCCAAATACCATTTTGTCTAATACTCATTTGAGTTCAAGGAGAAATTTATTTCTTTTATTTCTATTTTACTTTCTAGAGAGAGGGGAAGGGAGAAAAAGGGAGAGAAACATCAATATACACGAGATATATCAATCCTTTGCCTCTCTTATGCCCCCACCCAGCAGCCTGGCCCACAACCCAGGCATGGGCCCTGACCAGAAAACAAACAAGGGACCTTCCAGTTCAGTTCTCAGGACAGCGCGCAGTCCACTGAGTCACACCAGCCAGGGCATCAAGGAGAAATTTAGTAGTAATCAGTAATCCCATAATATCAAAAGAATCTGATTTGGTTAGACTGCCTCACAAAATATCACTAGATGTCAATTTTTAAAAAGATAATTATTGATTGGACAATCAACATGACAACACTGAAGTCTAGCCTCTATTCTAACTTCCTCAAATGTTTAATGCACTGAATTAAAAAATGAGATAATCTCTACCCGTCACGATGACAGTTTCTTGAGATGACACAACTTGAAATAAGTAAGCTGTCAACCAGCTGAGTTTTGCGACATTTGTGAAAGTGGTGAAATAGCAAGTTCAGTTAATGAAATACCTGTCCAGTCCAGAA
Source organism: Carollia perspicillata (assembly GCA_004027735.1). Lineage (NCBI taxonomy): Eukaryota > Metazoa > Chordata > Mammalia > Chiroptera > Phyllostomidae > Carollia > Carollia perspicillata. The sequence continues at coordinate 7,855 of PVKM010005081.1, forward strand.
TTTCATTTTTGGAGAACTATCTATGCAACTGTTAGACTGTCTGTCACCCACTGATATCTACCTTCAAAAATCCACAGATATTCTGCAAATATTTAATTCCTTTAAAATGTATAAATAATTCATTTGTTCACTGAAATTTTAATGAAATCCTTACTTTCAGCCTTTAGCATTCTTTATGAAGAGTTCTATTCGTAGATTAATTTTTCCAAATATAAGGGAATTCTGGACCTAAAGTAATCAAAAATTTATTTCACCTGAGACAGACCCTCCTGATGGTCAGAACCCAAATCTCCTCATTTTAAACTGATTTTCAGTTATTAGGGCCCAGCACTTGTTTTACTTTTTTAAAATGAACAGTATGTGGCTGCTTTGTTCCATTTACTATTTTTCATGTGTGTGAGCTCTTTATATAATATTCAGACTGAATTGCAGTCACTATAAAAATGATAATAATGGCTAACTTTAGAGTGTTTTTATACACATGCTACTGCTCTAAGCTTTTATATACTAACTTATTTAATTCTTGAAACAATTTTAAGAATTATTACTATTATCCCAACTTAAAGCAAAAGAAGTAACTTTTCTAAGGTCTTAGAACTAGCAAGTAAAAAGGCTAGACTTTAAATTGAGGCAGTTTGGCTCTAGAGTTCAGGCTCATGATTACTCTACATTGTTTCTTAATACCGCAAATATCCTTCCCATTCTGCCTTCATTTCAATTTGCTACTTGTGACATACACTTCATAAGTTTAAATCAAAGATCTAGCAACAATCTCTTTTCTAATTTCTCTCACAGCATGCTGGAATTATATCGCTCAATGACTCTGGAAAAAAGATTAACTACTAATATGTCAAATCTGTTAGGTGGCATGAGTCTTTCTTTTTAAAATGGCCGATCAATTACCACATATCAGTTACTGATTAATTCTCCCCATCTGTAATTTATTGTGCCTTTACGTAACAACTTAGTGTAAGGCTCTGAGGCTTAGTGGTTAAGAAGAAACATGGGCTTCAAAATTAGAGAGATCAAGTTCAATCCAGACTCTCTCATTTAAACAGCCCATGTGTCTCAGACAAGTTATTTAACCATCTGAAGGCTCAGTGAACTTTGACTGTAAAACAGATAAAACCTTAGGCTTTAAATAACTGAAGTGTATGGCATAATATTTGGTAGAACCAAATTACTAAATAAATGTTATTATACATACATTACTGTACAGAAGAGCCTATTTCTGGATTATACCGGGTGGGGCAAAAGTAGGTTTATAGTTGTTCATATGGAAAATACAGTAATTAATAAATAACAATACATGAATAAACTGTGTTTCAGGTACTCACAAGTGTAAACTTACTTTTGCCTCATATTGTATTGTTTCATTCAGATATTATTTTATTTTTGTTCTTGTACCATACCATCTTTATAACCACAGCTTTGCTTTATATTTTGCTAACCAGTAGAGTTAGTTCTGACCCAGTAGTCCTTATTTATATTTTTCTCCTTCATTCATCTTTCAGATGAATTCTCAATTTCCCAAAAGAACTCATTTATATTTTAATTGCTATTCAAGTCCAATCAATAAATTGAAAGTTAGTCTCACTGCAATACCCAGTTTCCCCTTCTAAGAACACAGAATCTTCTTCCTCCGATTCTTTAAAATTTTCAAATTTTACGATTCTTTAAAAATTTCAAAATTTTTACGAGTTGGAATTTAGTCTTTCACAATAATTGATATGAGGGCACTGTTGTATTTTCCTTGTTTATTTAGCTCCCAATTTCAAAAGAACACTCAGCTTTAACAATACTTAATAATTTACCTCTATTGGTGTTGTTTCAGGAATCTCCCTAAGAATCACGATACAACGCTTATGACTTGGTCTCACTTTCTCACCCTTCTCATCAACTTGTACAATGGGAGAAGCTGAAATTTTAAAAAAGGTTTCATTCAACATTGACAATTAGAGATAGTAATGCCATTCAAAAAACTATTCATTTCTATTTCCAACTGAATAAATTAGCAAAAGTTAATATCCCAAAGAAATTAAGTTATGGAATCAAAGACGAGAGTTATAGGGAAGTATTTTGAGATTAATATGCAAAGAACATTGTCAAGTGTTATTCTTTGAAAAAAATATTCAGAGGTACCTACTTGGGATTTGCCACTGTGTTGGGACTGGGAAAAAAAGCCTTCAGGAAGCATACAACACATATCTGATAAGACAATTTCTCTGTGTACAATTATCGTTCTTTATCTCAAGAGATAACAAAAATCAATGTACTTGCATTAATTAGCCAAACCCTAATCTGGGGAATGTAATAAGCTCTAATATGTAAAGAAACTCTACTCCCCCCCGCCGCCTAAAGGTTTTATTTATTTATTTTTTAAAGAGAGGAGAAGGGAAGGAGAAAGAGAGGAAGAGAAACATCAATGTGTGGTTGCCTCTCACAAGCCCCCTACTGGGGACCTGGCCCACAACCCAGGCTTGTGCTCTGAGTGGGAATCTAACCAGTGACCCTTTGATTCACAGGCCGGCACTCAACCCACTGAGCCACATCAACCAGGGTTGAAGAAACTCTTCTTAAAATTACAGTCTAAGAAGTGCTTAGACCAAGAATTACTCACAAATGATTACAATCTTTCCTTGATTTTAACATAATTATTTACCTGCTACTACAGAGACTCAGAAGCCATCTTTTAGATGCTGATTTTGAGGAAATACCAAATGAAGATAGTACCACATAGCCAAAACTTTTATTTCTGGTCCCTTCAGAAAAAGACTATGCCACAACTCCCTTAATAGGTAGGGAGAGAATAAAAGAAGCAGTTAAGAAAAATGGCCTGGGTATTAGTGTTAGAGTCCAGCCCTTACAGATGGGGAATTCTGCTTGTCTTTGTGGCCAATGTTTTTACGTTGACAAGACTGGGTCATTTTAAGAAATGATGCCTGCACAAACCAACCGGAGATTATTTCATAAGTGTTGTTAGTCTTCTGAGAATGAAAATCTTCTACACTTCTACTTAGTAAGTCTATTATTAGCCTTACTATATTTAAATTTGAAACATTTCCAACAACATATTTCATACAAAAATGAACATATGCCTCAAGAAGGTAACAAAAAGAGAGGTTACCAAGAAAACACTAATATAATCACTAAAAACTCTTAGAACCTCAACCTAAAAACATAAATTCATTACAAAACTGTAGAGCATTATTTGTCAAATTGTACAACAGGTTACAACTTTTTAATAGGTTATGAAATCGATTTAGAATAAAAGAATGACTTTGTTACAAGCATTTATTATTAGTCTGTGTGGCATTTCAGTCGTGTGTGGGTATATAATATATGTATTGGACTGTGATGTAAAATGTGCTTCACCTTGGGCTCAAAAATTTAAAATAGATTGCTTCAGAGGGTGTGAAAATGACACATGAAACTTTCTAACAGCCCGGAATACTGAGATTTAATTGCTTACATGTGTAATTGGGCACCGAGATAAACAATGAAGGTATAGAACAGATATAGAAACTCTGTAACACTCAGTAAAGATAAATTATTGGAACAGAATGGCAAAAAATGGGAGTTAATAAAACAATTCCTTATGGTCAGAAATTAAAAGTCATTTAAATTTTTGACTTAAAAAAATAAGCTAAAAGGTATAATTTACATACATCTCAACGCTTCAAGAATTAGATCAAGGTCTGTGGTTAGCTTTTTTATTTCTTCCATGTTGGCAACTGTCCAAATTGGGATGAATTGATCACTGTCCATTTGAGATATCAGGTAAAGATCCTTTGACAAATTTTCTCTAAAAAAAAAATAACATATAGAATCAACAGTCCTATAAAACAAATAATTCCTTAAAAGCATCTAAAGAGTTGCCTTATTCTCTTTTGTCACCAAGTCCAGGAAAACAAATTTATATTATCAGAAATAACACAATTATGAAATTATATAATATATAACAGATATGCTCGAACAACTTCCAAAAAGATTATAAATCCCTGAATAAATTTGGCCCAGAAGTTTGTTTTTGTTTTTTACTTTTTATTGAATTTATTGAGATGACACTGGTTATAAAACCACATAGGTTTCAGGTGGAAATTCTGTAACACATCACCTGCACCACTGTACTGCGAGTTCACCACTCCAAGTCAAGTCTTTTTCCATCACAGTTTTCCCCCATCTTCTACTTCCCTGCCCTGCTTCCCCTCTGATAATATGCTATTGTCTGTGTCTATGATGTCTGTTTCTTTTTTTGTCCATCTTATAAACACTTTATCGGTGATATTAGAATATACAGTTTAAACCATGAGTTGGATTGTGGGATTTTAAGTTTCTGAGTGTTTGCATTTTTACATAAATGTTTGCTTTTAATTTATATTTAAATAATAAATTTGAAAGATTTAAAAATTAAGACTAAAGACTCTTTAAGATACATTTAAAAAAAGATACAAACACTTCTATCTTGCACATAAAATCCTGTTTAACAAACCAAAGTGAACTAAAATTCATCTTATTTATATCAAATCTTTGAAGCAGTCTGGTTATAAACAAGTAGAAGTCCATGCTTATAAGCTATCTTCATAATAACCACTATATTTAAAAATGAAACCACCCAAGGTCTCCTGATGTCACTTCCCTTTCTTACACCGCTCTATTTAACTTTTCCATAATGACTATTACCTAATACTTCTAAACTGCTTATTTATTAAATTTACTGTTTTGGCACCCTGGCCAAAATACAGGTTCCATGAAGAATCTTTGTTGTTAAAAATGTAAACAAGAACAACAACAAAAAAAAACCCCCAAAAAACCCATAGTGTCACACACCAAAAGGCTGAGGGTTCAATTCCTGGTTAGGTTACATACCTAGGTTGCAGGTTCCATCCCCAGAAGAGGTGCATAAGAGAGGCAACCAATCAATATTTCTTTCTCAAATGGATCTCTGTTTTCCTCCTTCCCTCTCTCCCTCCCTCTTTAAAAACCAAAAAACATATCCTCTGAGTATTTAAAAAAATTAAAGAAAAAATGTGTTTCAAAGCCCTAGTGCTTAGCCAAGAGTAGGGTCTAAGGCCGTTACATTCAAAGTATATTAAAACAGAAGTAGTAATTACTTTTTAAGGCTACAACTGTCAATAGGTGGTGATTACTTGTTTTGGAAGGAAAATGAGAATAGAGGGGAAACCAGTAAACTCAATTCAGCATCAAAGGGGGAATATACTAGTGTCATCCTAATAAATAAAAAAAATTGTTTTAAATTTATTGCTTTTAGGGAGAGAGGAAGTGGGGGTAGGGAAAAAGAAAAAAAGACAGACGGAGACACACAGAGAAGAGACATCTATTTGTTGTCCACTTATTTATGCATCCACTGGTTGGTTCCTGAATGTGCCCTGACCAGGGATTGAACCTGCAACCTTGGCATATTGGGACGATTCTCTAATGAAATGAGCTACCCAGCCAGGGCTAAAAAATTCTTTAAAACTTGAAAATGTATAACAGTTAATATAACATTTGAATAACAAAAAACTTATAGCTGAACGGTGACTTCCAGCAGGTTCTATTCTTATATAACGCTGTGTCAAACCCTTAAATATATTGTACCTCACAGAAGTAATTCAACTTAATGGATATAATATCTAGGATTTGAATATTCATGGACTAATACCTGACATGTACAATACGAATGTCAATTCTGATGAGCTACAAATGTCTGTAACACAGTGCTGAGCAGAATGTGGGGTATGACAAGCGAGAGCTTCAAATAATTACAAAAACTGTTTTCAAAGATAAAAGAAGAGCTATGGAAGTTATGAGGTCAAAATTAAATTCCAGAAAGATGGCCTTTCTTCCTGAGAGCACATGCAGATGCTGGACCCAAGGAAAACCAGTCAAGTACTCAGCAGTTGCACAGGACCGTTATTATGAACTGGAAACCAAAGAAGACCCACCCGACACACAACTGTACTTGCTGAGTTCTAAGGAGGAAGATGAGAGACTGGACGCCAACCTGAAAACAATAAAATCTCTGTGGTTTTGTTGAAGTTCCAATGGAAGAAGGAACCTTGCTTCAAGCACAAGACAGGGCTCTTCCATAAATCATTTGCCAGATTTTGAAACTGTATGGGGTAAGAAGCCAAAGAGCTAATCTCAAATCTTTGAAGAACAGAACTAAATCTCCCTTGGTGCATCAAAACAGAGGTAATAGAAAACTGTCAACCTCTAAATCAAAAGCCTTAGAAGACTATGCCTAAGGAACAAACACAGAGGTGGACTGAGGCTAATTAAGATGCCTACTCAGCCCTGACTCTGCTTAATTTCTGACTGGATGGAAGCAATCAATCTGCTTCAGCCTGCCAGAAGAAAGTTCAAATCTCTTCTAGAGAAAATAATTGTATCACTTACAGCTTATACCTTCTTTTACAAGCAATGTCCAACATATAATCAAAATTTAGAAGACATGCGAAAAGGAAAATTATGATAGAGAATGAAGAGAGAAAAAACTCAGTATGAACGGACAAATGATCCAGTTAGAAGGCAAAGACATTAAAATAAGTACATGGAACTTCCAGCCAAGATGGTAGCATGGGTAGTACAGTAATCACCTCCTCCCACAACCAAATCAAAATTACAACTAAACTGCAGAATAACCATCATTCAGAACCACCTGAAATTTGGCTGAATGGAAGTCCTACAAGTAGCGAATGAAAGAAAAAGCCACATCAAGACTGGTAGAAGAGGCTGGTCTCACACCCCTATGTGGCAGATAAATAATCGGGAGGGATATCTCAGCTGCAGAGATCGTCCTTGAGGAGTGGGGTCCCTCTACCCCATACCAGGTCTCCCAGAATTCCAGTGCCAGAAAGAAAAGGCCCAGTAACTTCTGGCTATAAAAACCAGTAGGGATTGAGACAGAGGGAGACTGAGGGCTTCTGGAGTCCCAGGAAGCTCCTATTACTCAGACTCACTCCCCCTGAACTCAAGTGATGGGGAATCAGCTTGAAAGGTACCAGAGACATACAGGGAAGAACTGAATTGTCTGGCACTAGGGCCTGCTGGGGTGGCAGGCAGGGAGCTTTCTCCCAAACAGAGGTGTTGGCAGAGGCCACTGTTCCTTTGACAAACAGAGCTAGGATGCAGGCGCCATATCTGAATCTCTATAAACCTGGCTCACACTGTTTGCCTTGCCCTGGTGATTCCTTGAGGCCCCTCCCCACCCAACTTTCAGGCTCATCAAGCTGTTTCTAGTGTCTTTTCCATACAAATAGCCTGTCTTGGCCCATACCTCAGATTTTCCTCAAGTCTTTCAAACAAGCAGGATCAGGCCTCAGTGAGCCTCATACCTCTCATTAAGTGGCCCAAGGCCTTGGTTCAACAGTTTAGTCTCGCCTGGGCACCTCTAAGCCCAGCACAAGTAGCAACCATGTGCGTATTACTCTGTAGCTCATGGCTAGTGACCCTGGGAAAAATACAGGCAGCAGCTAACCTTCGCCTATACCTGGGCGGCCCTCAAGCCAGTGCACCCAGTGGACAGCTTCAGACCGTGCTGAAGCACCATCCAACCATCTCCACAAGCAATCCACTCAAGAGGCAAAATCAGTGGGCATCAGAGTTCCTCTGAAGTAAGTCCTAGTCTGTGGGGTGGGTCCCTGCACAGCTAATCCTTCATGGTTGTTGTAGACTGGTGGTCACAGCCAATCTTTCCAACTGACTGCCCTGGGGGTAAGTCCCTTGCACTGATTTGCAAACAGCAATCAAAACTCAACTGTACAAGGATGGTATACACAGCCCACATGGGGGGCACACCTCGAGTGTATAGCTTGGGTGATTGGGGAGGGTGTTCCACTGGACCCTACAAAACTAGTAATGTTAAGGCCACTCTACCAAACCTGGGAAACTAGTAGCTCTACATAATATATAAAAACAAATACAAGGGGGCTGTCAAAATGAGGACACAAAGAAACACACTCCAAATGAAAGAGCAGAACAAAACTCCGGGAAAATAACTAAACAAAATGAAGACAAGCAATCTACTAGACGTAGAGTTCAAAACACTGGTTATAAGGATGCTCAATGAACTTAGGGAAAGAGTAGATGAACTTACTGAGAATTTCAACAAAGAGATAGGAAACATAAAAACAGGATTAGAAACCATAAAAAAGAACCAGTTAGAAATGAAGAATACATTAACTGAAATGAAAAGTACATTAAAGGGATCAACAGTGGACTAGATGAAGCAGAGAATTAAATCAGAAAGTTGGAAGACAAGGAAGCAGAAAAAACCCCAAACAGAACATCAGAAAGAAAAAAGAATCCAAAAAATGAGGACTGAGTAAGAAGCCTATGGGAAAACCTCAAGTGTACCAACATTCACTGGGCATGCCAGAAGAGAAAGAAAGGCGGAGCAAGGAATTGAAAGCCTATGTAAAAAAAAAAAAAAAGGCATAAAATTTCCCTAACGTGCTGAAGGAAATAGACATACAAGTTCAGGAAGTGCATAGAGTTTCAAAGAAGATGAACCCAAAGAGGCTCACACCAAGACACATTATAAGTAAAATGCCAAAGGTCAGTGGCCTCACCTGTGCACCTCCAAGCCCAGCACAACCCTCATACTGGCCCTAGGATAAAAGCAAGAACCTCCTGTCCTTTTTTTCTCTAGTCAGTTGTGAATCTTAAAAGCAGTAAGAGAAAAGCAGTTAGTTACCTACAGGGCATTTTTCCCATAAGACAGTCAGCTGATTTCTCAACAGAAACTTTGTAGGCCAGAAGGGACGGGCAAGAAATATTTAAAGTGATGAAAAACAAGGACCTACAACGAAGATTACTCTACCCAGAAAAGCTATCATTGAGAATGAAGGACATATAAAGAGCTTCCCAGACAAGACAAAGTTAAAGGAGTTCATCATCACCAAGCCAGTATTATATGAAATGTTTAAAAAAAGGACTTCTTTAACCCTCTGGAGGTAGTGGCTGATCTGAGAGATACAAACTAAATCTTTTCTAAAGACATTTTTTTTTAATGACACCTCTACAGGGTTAAGAGGAAAAAGAAATAAAAATATATAAACAATAAAATGGCAATACATATGTAGCAACAATGAATTGAAAAAAAAAAAAATAAACGAACAAGCAGAATAGAAACAGACTCATGGATACAGAGAACATTTTGACAGCTGCCAAATGGGGGATTGGAGGGATGGGTGAAATAGGTAAAGGGATTAAGAAATACAAATTGGTTGTTACAGAACAGTCATGAGGGTGTAAAGTACAGCATAGGGAATATAGTCAATAACATTCTAATAACTATGTATGGTGTCAGATGGGCGCAAGATAGATCAGGAGGATCACTTAGTAAGTTATGTAATATCTAATCACTTGATATACACCTGAAACTAATATAATAATGTATGTCGACTGTAATTGAAAATTAATAAATGATCTAAATAAATAAATAAATAATATCACAAGTATGTTACAGAAAATGAATTGTATCATAGGCACAACTGACTAGAGAAAAAAGGACAGGAGGTTCTTGCTTTTATCATAGGGCTCGTATGAAACTATGAAAACAAGGAATAAAAAGGAGGGAAGAAAAGGGAGATATTTAGGATGAGAAATCAAACATGAGTCAACAGTGCATTGTTATCTAAAGAAATAAAAAAGCTTCTCCCCCCTAAAAAACCTTTAGCTCAGGCTGGTGTGGCTCAGTGAATTAAGTGCCAGCCTGTGAACCGAAGGGTCACTGGTTCGATTCCCAGTCAGGGCACATGCCTGGGTTGCAGGCCAGGTGAGGGGCAACCACACTTGAGTGTTTCTCTCCCTTTCTTTCTCCTTTCCTTCCCCTCTCTCTAAAAATAAATAAATAAACTATTTAAAGGGAAAAAAAAAAGCTTCTTCCCAATAGTGGCCTGGGGTAACTTCTGAAAATGATTCACTGCTCACTTGTCCCAGAAAACCCCACAAAATCACGCAAATCAAGAGGTTCAAATTTTCTCGTTCACTTTAAGAATACTCACGAAACTGTCCAAGCTCTCAAAGGTATGCATGTCCAAAAAGCCACCAAGCCACCTGAAGGGTGTCACTTTACAGAAGCAATGTGTGCCATTCCGTCGTTATAATGGTGGAGTTGGTAGGCGTGTCCAGTCCAACAGTGGGGCCAGACACAGGGCCAATTGCTCAAAAAGACTGCTGAATTTCTGCTGCACATGCTTAAAAATGCACAGTGGCCCTGGCCGGATGGCTCGATTGGTTGCAGCATCCTCCCATACACCAAAAGCTTGTGGGTTTGATCCCCAGTTGAGGCACATATGGGAGGCATCCAATCAGTATTTCTATTTCTTTCTCTCTCCCCCTTCTCACCTCCCCCATTTTCCTCTCTTTTCCTTCCTCTCTCTCTATAATCAATAAACATATCCTCAGGTAAGGATTAAGGAAAAAATGCAGAAACCAATGTTGAATTTAAGAGTTTAGATGTATATTGTCCTCTGGTCATTAAGCACATCCAGGTGGACAAAGCTCCCAAGATAGGATGCAGAACTTGAACAGAGTTCATGGGCAGATTAACCCATATGCACTCTGCCTGCCACACAGACGTGATCCTTACTGAAAAAGAGCAGATTGTTCTTAAACCAGGAGAGGCGGATGCGCGCACACACGCACACACTCCAGAAGCAACAGAAGGAACAAAAACTTACGGCCCAGGAGTAAATTCAGCATAAAATAAATGCTAATAAAAGTGTAAAAAAAAAGTCAATGATAAAACCCAAGTTTCTAGCTTGAAAAACTGGTTCACTGGTCCTACTCAACAGATTTAGGGAAAATAAAAGGCATTATTACATTTGCATGCATATCCAAACATAATTTATTTTGGAAGGGGCAGTTCTATGTATTGAAATGCTCTGATATCTAACCTGTAAATATACCTACATAATTCTTACCTATAAATAAGACATCTTAAACTGTTTTCCTGAAATAACTCCTTATTTAATAAAAAATACTGATAATATAAATTCTATGCCCATCCACCTAACTTGCTAAAAACAACTCTATGATCAGAGTCAACTACTAAAAATATAAGTGAACTTTTTTAAGAACCACACACCTGAATACATTCATATCTAAGAGAAATTTCATTATCTTTCTACTGAGAATAAAATATCCTTTGCATATCCAATTGAAGACTATATTGTTAAATCTTGTTAACAAATACAGAGGAATGATACCAAAATATATCACTGAAGGAAATTAAAACCACCAATCTTCCACTCTATCCCACAGGTATTTTACAGCTACTAATCAACCAATTTTTAAAAAAAGGTAGAAATATTCACACAAAAAGTAGTGTACCGTGAGAAACAGAATTCTAATTGTTTCTTCAGACATTCTTTTAGATCTTCTGTAGAAATTGGTGAATTGCCTTCTCCTGACGGTTAAAAATAAGAGGGAAAAAGTTAATACCAAATTACCACAGGTGGTACACTTCACATATTGTTACACTCAGAATAAGGTACAAAATATACACAAATTAAACTCATCAAATTGAACTGTTTTTTTAGAATTCAGATAGCTCAATGTCCAACTAATTTCTTTCAACCTATCTATTCTTCATTTAGACAGATCTCACATCAGTTTAAAAATGTTTATCAAATAATTAACAAAGCACTATTAATATCAAACTCACTTGGCTACCATATTGCAAAATACCACCCTAAATACTTTAAATTAAAGAACAAGTCCTGGCTGGTGTGGCTCAGCGGATTGCGAACTAAAAGGTTACAGGTTCGATTCCCTGTCAGGACACTTTTCTGTGTTGCCAGCCAGATCCCTGGTTGGGGGCAAGTCAGACAAATGTGCATGATGCGCATGATGTCTCTCTTGCACATCAATGTTTCTCTCCCTCTCTTCCTCAAAATAAATAAATAAAATCTTAACAAAAAATAAAGAAAGAACATAAGTTGTATTAATCTAAATTTCAAAACAGTAACTAGTTAAATGAAGTGGTATAATATAATATATATACACATCTATAGTACTAATAGTAAATCTGGTATTAGTTACACTCCTTACACTTCCATCTCTTAATACTCTTTTATTTCCTTAATTTTAGAGTAGTGTTGTCTTCCTAGGAATATTTAAAGAACTCAAGTGTCCAAAGGACCAGATCAACTCTATAAGGGTCTTCCATGCTTTCTATTATTTAAACCCAGAACATGAGACTTTTTTTCAGGACTCAAGCTTAGAAAACCACCACTATTTTACATAAAACATTACAAACTCAAAGCATTTACTCTGTCCTCTTCTTAAAAAAGCATTAATGACTAATATCCTTTAAATACACAGATAATAGGATGTATATAAAGATGAATTCTGTGCATAATTTTACTACTACCTTGTCTTATTATTCAAGATTCAATGTGACCTTATATACTAACTTCATTAAAATTAATATAAGAAGCATTCTATCTTTATGTATATACAATCTTTCTAAGATAAAAAACTCATCTACCCACCTGCTACCCAAATGAATAATAACTTCATTTTATCTTTCAATATCATTATGACACATTTATTTAAAAAAATACCAACTGGTTGCCACATCACTTAAATCAACTCTATGTTCAAAGTAGCCAGCAGTTAGGTAGAAAGTAGAACCTACCACCTTAAATTATTATATGGAAATATCACCCTATCCCACTTCAGAAATCAACCTACAAGCCAAGAACCTTAGAAATCCAGTCCAACTATATGTAATAAGGAAACTGAAGACAAAGGAGGTTTATATAATTTGATGGAAGGAGGAGATAGAAATGCGTACCCTCCCATTACACTTATTTTCCAAAAAGACCCCTTCACAAAGTAGAAAAATAAAGTTAGGTCATGAGGGTCTACAGTCCATTTTCACAGTTCTTTAAATTTCCTCCATCTCGAATCCAATCAACTACTAATCCATGACAATTAAATGAATGTGAAAAACACGTTTCACAACTTAATTATAGTAAACCATCTTTTCAATACATCCTTTTCCTTAAAATTAATCCCCACAACTTCACATTTATAAATGCACTTCACACTGAAAAAAGTGATGGGAAAATTGGCACAACTTGCACTAATCCAAACTAATAGACTAGGCTAAGACTTAGACCCCATAAAGGATTGTAACTTAGGTCTCTTTCAACTATTTTGACTATTTTTTTCCTTTTAGCTTTAATTTAACACTTAAATAGGAAATTTAAAGTAAATATATTTTTAAATTACAATTTTCATATTTCCCCATTTTAAAACAGTATTTATGATAGTCACCTAATAACATTTCATTTACATAAACTCCTAATAAGAAAGTAAACTAATCAATGCTATAGGTTAATTAAAACAATGATAAAGAGACTTGGGGCATGTGTGAGGGGGTGGGGGTGGGTAGCATAATGCATTCTCATTTGCCCAGTAAAGCCTAAAGCTTACCAGAATCATCGTATATTTGGTAACTCAGATCTTCTGGTCCTAAAATCATTCCATCAGTTGACTCTTCAATGCCTGTAGAATTTCTTGTGGTTTCACATGATGAATACATTACTTCATATTCCTTACACATATCATCTGAAAGCTCTGTATTACCTGTATGAAAGAAAACATATGGAAAATAAACAGAAATTCTTTAAATCCTATCTTTACTATGTCTTCTATAACAATATTTCAAGGAATTCTACCAGTTGGGAAAATGTCCACATGGTTTTAAGTAAGAGTTCTCTTCCCAAGGGAGTTACATTTTGGCAATTATGGATAAGCAAAAATGATTAACAATAACTTAAACTTATACAGCACTACGTATCAGACAACTTAATGTACTTTATTCACTTAATTCTGTCAAACATTATTATCATTATTACTATTTTATTATTATTGTTTAATCTATAGATCAAGGACACAAGTATAAAAAAAATTAAGTCATCTGCCCAAGGTCAAATAAGTGGGTAAACAGCAATGCCAATGATGGTAGATCAAAACTAATTTATAAATATCATGCCCTGGATAGTGTTGCCCAATGGTTGGAGTGTTGTCCCGTAACCCAAAGGGTTGCAGGTTCAATTCCTGTTCGGGGCACATGCCTAGGTTGTGGGATCATCCCCTGTCCGGGCACAGGTGCATGCAACCCCCAGTTCAGACGCTATGATCCCTGGTCTGAGTGGGAACGAAAGCAACCAACAGATGCCTCTCTAGCATCAATGTTTCTCTCTCTCTTCCTCAATGTTTCTCTCTCCCTTCCTAAAAAAGCAAATGAAAATGTCCTTGGGCAAGGATAAACAAAAAACTAATTTATAAATATATTATGAATGGGTTAAAGGCTAGACCAAAGATATAGTTATTTAAAATCAGTGACCATTCATCCTAGATATAAGAATTGTATACGAATTACGTGTTAAACATCCATAAACACATATAATCAAATAATCAAAGGATGCACCCCAAAGTTCTATAAACTGATTTGGCTATATGTTTAACCAATATGTTATTTGTTTTGATGGAATATTTAGGACTTACCCTCAGGATGAGACCCTGATGTGGCTGCTGTTTCATGCCAAGAGTTTTCAGTTCCATGAGTTACTGGCGTGGCATCGGTATTTCCAGGAGGAATTTCTTGCCACACTTTGGCATTAGGATTTAAACCAGTTCCTTTAGATGTCACCTGCTAAATAGTCAAAGGACCTATTTATAATTTTAAAAAGCCAGTTGCATTAAAAATACAAATTTAGGTAAAAGACTTTTTCCATTACTTAAATGTGAAGAAAACTTGCAACAGGTGAAGTTAAGGTGAAGTTAAAAGTTAAATGTAAATTCATATGTCATAGAGAATTAGCTTTGAAGAAACAGATGCAAATCACAGCAGATGGATGATAATACAAAACTGCAACAGAACACGAAAAATAAATACTAGGTAAATAAAATTCTAAAAAGAACACACAGGTACACAAATACAAAAATAAAATACCATTTTACACTGATTAAATTAGCAAAGCACTTAAAAATAATTCTCACATTGGCATAAAATTTGGCAACTCATTCTTTACTGAAGATTGTATAAAACAGTGCAACTCATTCCCACAGTATTAATGTTATTTATTAACAGCCAAGAAATGGAACTAACCCAAAGTCAGACAAAGAAAAAGGAAATTATAACACACTCACTGGTAAAGTGGTACACAGCCATTCAAAATTATAAAGATACATTATCATATTTTATAAAATCCAAAGGGGTACTATAATATCACAAAGAAAAACTTCCATTTACTAAACTATGACACACCAAACATTTTAGGATGTTTCCCAATTTTCGGAGAAGTTATAGTGTACAACAACAGATGGGCATCTTAGGGTTGATGTAATATGGAACACGCCAAAATGGAAAATGCTTTCACACAATGGAGTGCAAAAAAAAAAAAACAACCAAAACACAAAAACCTATAACCACAATAATAAAAACAAATGTATTAATACTCTGGGCTAGGCACTGAACTAAATGCTTTACAGGTATCATCTCACCACTTCTTAAAACAATCCATATGCACTAGTATTTCTCTTTTACAGGTTATCCTACGAGAAATAATGTATCTAGCTAAAGACACACAGAGATTAAGTATGAAGTCAGTATTAATCATAAAATGATTACAACTCATAGATCAAAATAATAGCAAAAAGTATATAACGTGGATACAGGCTGGAAGGGACCATGATGTGCTACAAAAACCAGACCAAGGATTTCTTTCCTTCATAAAGCATTTCATTAACAAAGCATTCTATTAAAATGTTGCCTTAAGTTTTAGTCATAAAAAATATGCAACTTGCTCTGACTGGTGTGGCTCAGAGAATTGAGCATCAGCATGTGAACTGAAAGGTCACTGGTTCAATTCACTCTCAGGGCATGTGCCCGGGCTCTGGGCCAGGTCCCCAGTTGGGGGCCTGCAAGAGGCAACCAATCAATGTTTCTCTCACACATGGATATTTCTCTCCCTCTCTTTCTCCCTCCCTCCCCTCTCTCTGAAAATAAATAAATAAAGTCTTTAAAAAACAATGAAAAAATAAGAAAGCTTATTACATCTACTAGGAATTTTTCATATTAGAGAATATGATAATGTCTAATATATTAAAATCAAGTATTATTTTGTGCCTATACATAATATACTATTATTTTTGTTTTATAGTTATTAGTCATTATTTTATAGTCATTATTTATTAACTTTATGTAAGTGTTGACTATTTTCTATATTATCATTCTTTCTTCCAATTCAGATCTTCTGGAATAATTTTCCTTCTTCTCCTAGGACACCACTGAGATTGTTTTTAACTCTCAAATGGTGGCTTCTCTAAAAAAATTTTTATTTTTACCCATTGCCTTTGCTATATACAGAATTCTTACTAGGCACATATTCCCTTTCAGTACATTGCCTTCTGGTATGCATTATTGCTAATCAGAAAATCAGTCATTAGCCTAGCTGATTCCTAAAATCTCTTTTTTATCTCTAGTTGCTTAAACTCTGTCAATGGTGTTCAGTGGTTTTGCAATCATTAAGTCTAAATGTGAAATTCTTTTTTAATCTGCTTGGAAATTCACTGAACTCTTTGAAATCTAATGTATCTTCCATCAATTCCATAAAATTCTCAGTCACTAGGCTCCTCAAATATATCCTCTCCAGCAACTGTTCTATTACTTCCTTCTGAAACTCCAATAAAATATTTTACACCTTCTCAGCCTATGTTCTACTTCTCTGTATCAATCTCCCATTTTCCATTTCTTAGCCTTTCTAAGAAATCACATTCTGCATGGTAATAGTGATCCTAAGAAGAACAAAGTTGGAGGAATCATGCTACCTAATATGAAACTATACTCTAAGGACATAGTAATCAAAACAACATGGTACTGGCATTAAAAACAGAGAGGTGAACACAACAAAATAGAGAAACCAGAAATAAACGCACACCTTTATAGTCAATTAATATTCGACAGAGGAAGCAAGTACATACAATGGGCTAAAGATAGTCTATTCAACAAATGGTGCTGGGAAAACTGGACAGAAAGAAAGAAACAAGACACTTTCTTACATCCTACACAAGAAACAATTCAAAATGGATCGAAGACTTAAATGTTAGACCCCCAAAACATAATCATATTAGAAAACACAGGCAGCAAAATCTTGGACATTGCTCATAGCAATATTTTTTGGATGTATCTCCCTAGGAAAGGGAAACTAAAGAAAAAATAAACAAATGGTCCTACATCAAACTAAAAAGTTTTTGCACAACAAAGGAAAACATCAACAAAAGAAGCAGACAACCCACAGAATGTGAGAACATATTCACTGATATATCTGATAAGGGGTTAATATCCAAAACTTATAAAGAGCTTACAAAACTCAACACCAAAAACCCAAACAACCCAATAAAAAATGGGCAAAAAACCTAAATAGACACTTTTCCAAAGAGGACATACAGATGGCCAATAAACATATGAAAACATGCTCAATATTGCTAATAACCAGAGAAATGTACATTAAAACCACAATAAGATATCACCCCACACCTGTCAGAATGGCTATCATCAATAAATCAACAAGCACATGCTGGCAAGGATGTGGAGAAAGGGGAATCTTTTGCACTGTTGGTAGGAATGCCAACTGGTGAAGCCACTGTGGAAAGCAGTTTGGAAATACCTCAAAAAATTAAAAATGGATCTGCCTTTTGACCCAGCAATCCCACTTCTGGAAATATATCCGAAGGAACCCGAAACACTAATTTGAAAGAACATAAGCACCCCTATGTTCATTGCAGCATTATTTATGATCACCAAGATATGAAAGCAGCCCAAGTGTCTACCAATAGATGAGTGGACAAAAAAACTATGAGACATTTACACAATGGAATACTACTCAGCCATAAAAAGGACAAAACTTTTATCCTTTATGACATTATGGATGGACCCAGAGAACATTAAGCCAAGTGAAATAAGCCAGTCAGAGAAAGACAAATAAATACCATATGATTTCACTCATATGTGGAATCCAGTGAACAAACTGAACCAACAAGCAAAACAGACAGACTCATAGATAGCAGGATGACAGTGTAAGGGAGTGGAAGGATTGAGCAAAAAGGAAAAAGGACTCATGGACAACAGTGTGGTGATTGCACAGGTGGGAGTGGGTATGAGGGGACTAAATGGTAATGGGAAAAAATACAATAAAAAACTTTTAAAAAAGAAATCACATTCTCTGCAATTTCTTAAGATCTATCTTCCAGTTCATCAATGGTCTCTTCAGCTGTTCCTGAGAGGTCATCACCTTGTCTAGTCAGTTTCTAAGTTCATACATAAATATTTAATCCTTGCCTAAGGACATTCTTATTGATTTTTTAGAGAGGGAAAGGGAGGTGGGGGAATAGAGAGAAACATGATGAGCGAAAGAAACATCAATTGATTGCCTCTTGTATGCACTCTGACTGGGAACCGAACACACAACCTAGACATGTGCCCTGACTAGGAATCAAACCTGCAACGTTTTGGTTTACAGGAGGATGCTCCAACCAACTGAGCCATACCATTTTTTTTTGTTGTTTGTTTGTTTCTTAAAGATCCTTTTGGTCCTTTTCTCATATCTGATCAATGTTTTGTTTCTTGATCATTCCTTGAGTACCTTCCTTCCTTTAAGCATATTAAGCATTCATATTTTATAATCTATATTTGATAATAATATCTGCAATCTTTGAGGTTCTATTTTGCTATTTGTTGTTTCTGCTAAACCATTTTCATGATTCCTTACATATTTTATAATTTTACAGTATACGCCTATTTTTCTTGTTGTTCATCTGTGGGAATTTTGAAGATCATGTTTTACATGTTCTCTTCAGGAGAGAATTTGGGTTTTTTTGCTAGATCAGCGATTTTCAACCTTTTGCACCTCATGGAACACATAAACTAATTACTAAAATTCTGTGACACACCAAAAAATATATATTTTTTGCAGATCTGACAAAAAGTAGGTATAATTTTGATTCATTCACACCAGACAGCTATTGTATTGGCTATTGTCATTTTTTAATTTGACAACCTAAGGGAAAAGAGGCCAGTGCCCCTGACTAAATAGTCAGGTATTGCATGCTTGAAAAATTCTTGCAGCACACCAGTATGCCATGGCACAATGGTGGAAAAATCACTGTGGTAGATGACTGTGTATCAATCTGGTATTATTTGAAATGTTCAACATAGATTTTATGGAATAACAGATAGTGTGAATTTTGCCCTACTTTGGCAACAAAAAGGATTCGTGGCTAAAATTATTAGGGAAGATCTCTCCCCCACCAATCCAGAATCAAGGCTGAAGTTCCCTTCTTTGGGAAAGCTGTTTTTTTCTCCTACTTTACCTTGTATCCTGCCTCTAAGCACTGCTCATTAAAACCAAAGCTCTGGGCCACTAGGAATCAACTGAAGTATTAAGGGTAGCCCCTGGGTTTATTGCCTGTTTATCTCTCTGGATTAGTATTTTCTGATGGTTTTTGGTCTGAAGAGTTCTGCTCTATCAGCTTAAATCTCTCCTTTAAATTCTTTTAAAAGTACCAATATTGTCTTAACAACGCTAAATTAAAGTGTAATTCCAACAACTGAGAGGTAACTATGGTGAAACAGAAAAAAATTAACTTTATTTTGCTACCCAGAAATTATGAAATTATTGGCCTCAGTTTCCCAATTTTTAAAAAACATAATGCCTAGTCTACCAAAACTCTTTATACTTTCTACACACTTTGGACACCTATCTTAACAAAACCTTACCAAAATCAGTGAATTTTTATGCAGCTATTTTAATACTGAAGATGGAAGAAACTATGCAACATTCTTGGCATTTTATGCTTTATTATTTCAAGAAAGGTAAAAACATAACTGAAACACAAAAGAAGACTTGTGCAGTGTGTGGAGAAGGTGCTATCACTGATCAAACATGTCAAAAGTGGTTTGTGAACTTTCCTGGTACTATTGACATTTTGTTGTGGGGCTGTCTTATGCATTGGAAGATGTTTAGCAGTACCCTTGGTCTCTACCCACTAGAAGCAAATAAATAGTAGGAGATAGCTGACACAAAAAAAATATCCAAATCAATAAACTTATTGGTAAAAATTAAAAATCCGTCTTATTTACAGAATAAACCACACTGTCTTTTGGGCCAACCCAATAGTTCAACTATTAATACAAACCACCTGAGAGTAAACCAACAACTGTGTATTGAATAAAACAGTAGAGGCATGTGTGTAAAAAAGAAATTAGTGTCAAGCAACTATAATTACTTTTCTGACAATTATAATGACAGACCAGAGTCAGTAACATTCTTCCTTAAAAAAAAAAAAAAAAGTGGCCTGAGTTTAAAATGGAACTCTTAGGCCACAATGCTTCTTCACTTTTGGTTTCAGGGCTTTAAGCCTTCTTACAACAACATAAAAACCAATTAATAAAGTACCAAATCTTACAGGGGAGCAACAGCATCTTTGAAGATGCACCATTTCAACAATCATAGCAATTCCCAGCTTAGAAATGTTAACTTACAATTACCAACTAGTTTTCTTTTTTTAAAGAAGATTTTGTTTACTTATTATGAGAGAAGGGAAGGGAAGGAGAAAAAGAGAGAGAAACATCAGTGTGTGGTTGCCTCCTGAGCGCAACCCAGGCATGTGCCCTGACTGGGAATCGAATTGGCGACCCTTCGGTTCACAGTCCAGTGCTCAATCTACTGAGCCACACCAGGCAGGCCCAACTAGTTTTCTTACAGCAACATCAGGTGGCCCTGCCAAAAGAGGTATCAGGGGTGATTTTAAAACCTCTATGTCATAATTTTAGGAGTTATCTTTATATCTGTTACTCTGTAGACATGCAAACAACGTGTACCATACCAAAAGTATTCTTATCAAGAATTTTTAGCAGTCAGTCTTCAAATCCACTCTGGCTAAATTAAAGATAAAGTAACTGATTAAAGGATAGTAGTGTCACTGTCACTATGTGGCTAGAAGGGCTTAAAAAACAGATGCAAAGATAACATCACCCAAAATAATGTTGCAGAAGTTGTCTGATGTCCAGGAAATCACTATTCCTGTCACTACTAAGCATTAAATGCCCAAATTCAAATCCATTACAACCATTACTTCTGCCAGCATCAAAGCCAATTCTCCTTAGGAATTTAACCTTGCAACTATTAACAGCCCTTCAAGATGAACACCTCTACTCCACTCCCGCCTGCAAAATTAAAGTTGTGTCTAGAACCCCCATTTCCTTATGTTGTGTATTTTTAAATAGAAGTCATCTGCGGGTGTGTGTGACTAGTGGCTCTGAGGGAACATGCTTGCATCCACCTAGACATATGAGAATCAGGAATTTTGAGTCTTGACTAGTATGTACACTGTAGAGGTGTAACTCATACTCTGAGCACTTCTGCAATTTTAGAAAGCTACTCAAACATTGGGAGCCCCAAAATATGACAAATATATAATATAAGAGATTAAGACTAATATTTAACATATAAAATATACCATATATCGCCCTGGTTGGTGTGGCTCAGTGTATTGAGTGCCAGACTGTTAACTGAGGGGTTGCCAGTTTGATTCCCAGTCAGGGTACATGCCTGGGTCGCGGGGCCAGGTCCCCAGTTGGCAACAGGAGAGAGGCAACCCATAGATATATCTCTCATATACTGATGTTACTCTGTCTCCTCCCTCCCTTCCCCTCTCTCTAAAAATAAATAAATAAAATCTTTTTTAAAAAAGTCAAATGCAAAAGAGTAACAAACATAGTATCACTATACAGATAAATTTATATTTATATAAAAACAGAAAAGGTCTAGAAGGGTACAAGGCCAACCTATTAACAACAGAAACTAAGGTATTGCCAAACAGGGAAAATGTACAAAAAGACAACAAG
The DNA here is from genome assembly GCA_004027735.1 of Carollia perspicillata. Taxonomy (NCBI): domain Eukaryota; kingdom Metazoa; phylum Chordata; class Mammalia; order Chiroptera; family Phyllostomidae; genus Carollia; species Carollia perspicillata. Next base: position 29,789 of record PVKM010005081.1, read on the forward strand.
GGATAGTTAATTACAAAGTATAGTTTTTACTATTAAACTACTTAATGCCATTTTGACAAATATAAAAAGAAACAATCAGTTCACTGCTATAATTCACATAACTTTCCTAAGAGCTGGCACTGTATATCAATAGTCTTAAATATATACATTTTTGGTCCAGAAATTCTGTTTGTCAGAAATTCTACTCAGAAGAGATATTCAAAAACATATAAGTACAAGAACATGCACCACACTAATTTTATAATACTGAAAAAATTAGAAACATCCAACTGTTATCACCTGAATGTTGGCATACTCCCCAAATTCATATGTTGAAATCCAAATGCTTAATGTGATGGTATTTAGGTGTGGCCTTGGGAGGTGATTAAATCATGGCATGGGAGGTCTCATGAACGGGATTGAAGCTCTTCCAAAAGAGACCCCGCAGAGCTCCCTAGACCCTTTCACCATGTAGGACAGAGAAAAAAGGCACCATGTATGAACCCGAAAGCCCTCACCAAACCCCAAATCTGCTGGCACCACGATCCCAGACTTCCCATAAGCTACCCAGAGTGTGATATTGTTATAGCAGCCCAAATGGATTAAAATACCAACATCAGAGGATTTGTGCAATAACTGTAGTCCACCAATATACAGAATGTCCCAGAACCTTAAAACCAGATTGGATATAAAACTGGGGAAATCTGAGTAAGTTCTGTGGACTGCACCAATGTCCTTTTGCAGGTTTTTACATCACACTGTAATTACACTAGGTACCACTCATGGGGGGAACTTGGCAAAAAGTACAGAGGACCAACCATCCTGTACATTTTGGGGGCAACCTGATTATTTATAATTATTTCAAAAAAAGTTTTTTAATATTGTAGAAGACATGGAAATATTCACAAAAACTTGGGGTGGGGGAGAATAAAGCAAATTGCTATCCTATTATAAAAAAGGTTTAATTGTGAAAAATAATTCACCAGCACAGAAAGGAATATAAGACTAAAAATAAGTGTGATTTCTGGTTATCTCCGAGCAGAGGTCCTTTTATTTTCATTTTTGTGCTTTTCCGTATTTTCCTAAAATTATCATCTATTACTTTTACAATCAGAAAATATATAATGAAACACTTAAGTTCCAAATAAAAGACATATCAACTGGTAAAATATTTCTTGGCAAGTGACATAGACTATATTGTCTTCAAATAAGCTTATAGATTCTACCAACTGATAAGATAAGCACAAATGAGCAAAAAAGACAATTCAGAGCAAAAAGTACACCCCAAAATCAATAAACATGGAAAAATGTTCAATCATACTGGTTAGTGAGGAAACACAAAATAGCCCTGGTTGGGGTGGCTCAGTGGATTGAGTGCCCACTAAGAACTGAAAGGTAGCTTGCTGGTTTGAATCCCACCAGGGCACATGCCTGGGTTATGGGCCAGGTCCCCAGTAGGGTGCATGTGAAAGGCAATCAATTGATGAATCTCTCACACATCAATGTGTCTCTCCCTCTCTTTCTCCCTCCCTGTCCATTACTCTAAACACAAATAAATAAAATCTTTAAAACATGCGCACACACAAAATAAATCAATGACTTCACTTAACCTATATAGTTAATTTGTACAAGTGAGAATGCCTGATACTGACAAGATACAGTAAGTTGGGCAATAGTAATAACACTTTTGGAAAGCAATTTCCAATATAGATATAATTTACTCTACACAACCATGTTTGAGTCATCTTTTGACTAAAGTTTAATAAAGAACCTCATCAAAATCCTTTTATCTTCCACAGAACTATAAGTCCACGAGGTTACAGTTGTATAGAAAACTTCTACGAGGTCTGTTCAGAAAGCATACAGCCATGTAATATGAATAAGAGGCATTTATTGAAGAAGATACAAGAAGCACTGTACAAAGGACAAGGACATCTCAATCCCCTTCAAAGTAAGAACCTTGGGACCTCACACAGTTCTCCCAATTGCCATCAGCTGCCTTGTCATATTTTCCTGAATCTCATCAATGGTCTGAAATCTCTTCCCTTTCAAAGGTTAATTTTAGCTTTGGGAAAAGCCAGAAGTCACAGGGCACCAAATCTGGGCTGTAGTGGGGCTGAGTCACCTGGGTGATTTGATGTTTCACCAAAAAACTTTGCAAGGGATGTGATACATGAGTGGACACACTGTCATGATGAACTGCTAATCACCAGTTGCCCATAGTTGTGGGTTTCTGAATCATCTGAATGGCTTCCAAGGAGTAATGTTCAAGCATAACACAAAATCTGATGCAGATTTTTTGCTCTACTCACTCAGTCATTTTTAATGTGATGGCCAAACAGTACACATGCTCACTCAATGGCATCTACCCGCCCCCCCCAACTGGTACAGTGAAGTCATCATTGTTCACACATGCACATCCAGCCCACTCTCCTTGGCTGACAGGGCACATCAATGTTGCACAAACTGTTCTAGTTACATTAACAATGGTTGGACTTTTTCCTGACAGACCTCGTATTAAAGGATGTAAATTGTCCAAGTGCCTGCCAAAACTACCTGCCAACATTCACATAGCATACAAGCAACCAGATACCCTCAAATCACCACAAAAACATTCAAGCGTCAGTCTATAAAACCGACAGATTAATCACCACCTCTATTTCTACGCAATATATGTCATCACCGAAGAGTCAAAAGAAGTGCTCACTCTTGATCCACAGTATGCCAATTCCTATCTGGGGAGAAAGATAAATGAAAGAGAAAGAAAGGGAAACATCAAATTCATGGCAAAATGATATCTTCCAGGAAGAAGAGACAGCAGTTGTTTTCAAAAAAACTGTTTTTTAAAAAAAAACAGTTAGGAAAAAGTCACCATAAATATGGTGAAGCCATCTCTTTGATCATATACAAAATGATTTGTTTTACTTACCTATTTACTATCAGAAAACAGAAACGCCATACCACTTAACCCCACGAATGCTGAGAAACAGAAACAGAAGTATATAAACTGACTGAACTTACTTGCCTCATAGCACAGCAATCTTCCAGGTTAAGTTTTTATATCTCCAATATTAAGAGGACCACTAAAATTGTAAGTACTTAAACAAAACAAGCATCTATCATTTTATCCAGCATAAAACTTCAGGGTCCTAAGAGAAGATGCTTAGGGGTATTTTATGGCAAGTAAGTGAAAATTAAACTGGGAATTTTTACCCATTCTAACAGAGAATAATTAACATTTATGGAATATTTAATTTACCTTCATAACAACTGCATTCAAATACCATTATCATTCACATTTTGCAGATAAGAAAAAAGTTACTTTACCTGAAGGTACAGTAATATGCACCAGGCTGCACAGCTAATAAGACAGAGCTAAGATTTGAATCTGGGCAGTCTGGAGCCTGACACTATACTACAGTTGCCTTAGAAGAAACTTTAAGACAACTAGTTACATACTATTTAAGAAATATCACAAATTTTCTCATCAAGCCAAATGTTCCCTGTCTCCAGTTCTGCCTAAGAATGGCTAATAATCCAGAAGAAACAGATGAAGAATATAGCCACCAGATAAGAACTAGGGTCCCCAGGGCTGAAGTCAATTAAGCTCTGCAATAATTTTTTATCCCAGGGCCAAGGTATAGCTAATTTTTGGCATAAATAAATAAATAAAGTGTGTGTGTGTACACACACACTCACAGTAGTTCATGAAATTTTACCTTCTATCACAAAGCATGTATCCTAATCTGAATTATTCCATCTGCAAGCTCCACAATGGCAGTGACCTTGTTTATGCCTTACTGCTCCCTAGTACCTTGAACAGTAACCAGCACACAGGAGACCAACAATAAAATTTGTAGAATGAATATATACTATGATTGTTTTCTCAAACATTACTGGGCAAAAGAATCATCTGTGGACCTTGATGAAGTGCAGATTCTGATTCACTATCCAGTTAATTGGGTAAGAAAGTTTATATTCTAACAATCCCCTGGGTCAACAAGTTTTCTGGTGATCCAGAGCTCACACTTTTAATAACAAGGTAACTGGACCACCCCAGGTCACTTCCCCCAAGCTCTCAAGAATCAGAATTCACTTATTCTCCACTGTGCAAGGAATCTGAAGTTTATTCATCAATAAAGATATCGGTACTGGTCCTATAGTGTCAGGGAAAGACAAGACTAATATCTCCAAAGTCCCACTACCTCAGTCAGATGGTGTCTTGACAACTGTTTAAAAAACAAAACAAAATAATGCCTCCTTAGATTAGTGGCTTAATTTAGGGTGATCATGGATTGAAATGAAAATATAATAAAAACTACAGACTTCTCCTATAGTTCTACATATGAGACTCATGAATCCCCTTACTAAAGATTAGACTATTAATATTTAACATTTAAGTAATGTAAATAGGCCCTGGCTGGTGTAGTTCAGTGGATTGAGCGCAAGCCTGCGGAACCACAGGATCGCGGTTCGAATCCCAGTCAGGGCACATGCCTGGGTTGTATGCCAGTTCCTAGCAGGGGATGCACAAGAGTTAACCATATGTTGATATTTCTCTCCCTTTCTCCTTCCCTTCCCTCTAAAGATAAATGAATAAAATCTTTTTAAAAAGTAATGTAAATAGTCCTCAAAAGAATAGCCATTTTACTTCAAATTGGTTATCTGATAAAGCCAATGGCTAACTATACAAATGAACTAAAAAAAAAAAAAAAACCCTCAAATATCATTATTAAATATCAGAATAATTCTTTTCAAAAAGGGCACCTTTTAATTCCTAGTGTGTATAGTCAAGTCAGCAAACCATTTACTTTCAAATGAAAATGACCACAAATCTAAGATGAGACTTATCTTCCATAAATAAATATGAAAGCAGCACCTCACATATAGTGTTTATATACCAGATTCTAAGTGCTTTACATTAACTGTCAACCCTCTTAACAACCCTGTGGTATAGACATTAAAATTACCCTCATGTATTAGTATTATTCTCAATTTACAGATAAAACAGAAACAGGTTAAAAAACGTACCCAAGGTCTTACAATTAGAAAGTGGCTCAGCTTGAGCAGGCAGAGTCCAAATTCTTAACCATTCTTTTACGTAACCTTGTATATAAATGTACCTTATCATTATTACTCAATCACTGCTCTCCTATTTTTTCCTTTCCCCAACTCAAAAGGCTAGAATAACCCCATTTCCCTTACTTTGCTTAACTGCAAATTTTTGTAAATCCTATAAATTTACATTTCCCATAGCCACAACAAATATTTGTTTTAGTGCCAATGTATGTACACTATGCTGCTGCTGATAAGGGAAAAAAACACCAATAAACAGAGTAAATCTCTCATCTCCTCTGAAAAATTAAAAATGATCATACAAACTAGACCATGAAGAATGAAATGGAATGAGACACATGTTCCAGAAAACAGGTGTACACTATGACTGTCCAGGACAAAATGGGAAGTATGGTCTCCCTACCTGTTTTATAGCTTGTGGTATCTAGTGGTGTGAAATACTAGCAAACTATGTGCTACGCAAACCCTGATCACTCCTGACTTTTCTGCTGTGACACAGAAAATGCTTTTCTCAGTAACATATAAACCAAACCAAACTTAACTCCTAATCTTTGGAATTTGGCTTTATGCCTACAGTTCATACCCTACACTCCTAGTAATATTTACCAAAGTACTCCTCTGTCTTTGGTTTAGAGCCAGTAATTTATAAATACAGAGATATTTTCTAAACCAAATATTGGTTCAAATGGTCTGACAATGCAACAGACAAGGGGGGAAACATGAGTATGTGATCTTCAAAAGTTTCTTTTTCTTGCATTTACTTAACACTTATACATTAGAAAAAATATTTTTCCAAAAGAGCGAATATAACATGACTATTTGCTTTTTATCATTTGTGTTCCTTTAAACCTTTCATGTAAATGAGTTTGTATTAATATATTGAACTCTTCATTCTTGTTTTAAAACTTTTTTCCAATTAAAACTAAACTCTTATTAAACTATAAAAAAATTGTAAATAAGGCAATTAATTACTGTTTCGTTCACCTGAACCAGAGCAAATTATAAAAGTAACAAGGCTAGAACAGAACTCAAAAAGTTACACATCTCTTAAATCAGTGCTATCCCACAGTAGTTATTGCAATTACCAGTGCTACTATCATGTAGTTTTGATAAATTTACCAGAAATACTTAATACATAAAGCACAAAGTTCAGTAGTTTTGGAAGGCACACTTATATACTGAACAATTTACATCACAATATCTACGATGATCAAATGAGAGTATCTGTAAAGCCCTTACCTAATTATACATACTGAAATGCTTACTTACTTCATAAACACCACAAACACCATGAACACAACCTAGTTCTGTCCGAAGAAATTACTAATCTCAAATTATGAATAGGAACTTGAGGCTCAAAAAAGTCGCCCCTTGCCTCAGGTCATACAGCTAATGTTTGAACCCGGGATTCCAAAACCCTCACAGAGAATCACAGGGCATTAATATAAGAGTTGACAATGTTTTCAAGACTGAAAACCTCCCTCAAGAGTTAAACTTTAAACAAAACAAAACTTAAGCAAAACACAGAATATGGGAATGATAAATTAAAATGCTATTAACATTATCAAAGTTACAGTCATTTTTCACTTAAAGATATCTGAAGAGGAGGCTAGAATCTTTTTATGACTTCATATTGACAGCTGGATTAGTTTCTCAACTTCCTCTACTTTCCATTGCTCTGCAATACAGACTCAGACCCCATTTCTAACTACAGGGTCAAAATCTCTTTTTAAGCTCCTAGGTAGAATAAAATCATAGATTTGAAATGTTCATGTCTAGTATTAAGGATCACTTTGATTAACTGTGAAGTACTAATAATATGAAGCTGGCATATAAGCCCAAACAAACTAAAATTGATACGAAATAGGTGAATACCAATATTTCTATTAGTTTTTCACATACTGTACTTTGAAGCACTATGAAGTACTTCTACAATTTTATGTTCACCTCTAAGCATTTTATTCCACTTTTCACACTTCAAAAATAATTTTTACTTTATTTTCAGTCCATTATATCTAAAAATATTTTGAGAATGTTTTTACTGATTTTTAAATTCTGCCACCAAGTTACAATAAATATTACAAAACCCAACTGTTCAAAGATCACTCATTTATTCACTTACTTAAAATTCTTTTTGGCAATCAGTTCCCAATTCATTTAGGCACTTCTTTTCTAAGTTACTTTTTATGTCTAGCCAGTGATATCTAATAACTTTTTATAAATAATTACTTAAGCTAATGGGGAAAAAACTGAGCACTGTGCATAGGCACACTACTTATGATTACTGTAATATAAAATTAATGAAAAGTTATCTAGGCAAATATTCTGCTATTTTCAGACACTAGGGCTAACCTAAAATGTAAAATGTTACCACCTAAAAAAGCAGAAAACTTTGGAATTCAGATAAATTATTTTTAAGATTATGTAAGATCTGAGGAAAGGGTAAAATGGTATTTGATTGATGTGTACAGTTTCAATTTTGCAAGATGAAGAGCCCTAGAGACGGATGGTGGTGACAGCTGCATACCATGTAACTGTACTTAATACCACTGAACTACTTACTTAAAATGGTGATGATACATTTTATGTTATGTGTATTTTACCATAATTAAATTATGTGAGTTATTAAAGCATCTTAGGGTGCAAAAAACTCATTTGTACCTAAATAAGTGGTTTTAAGTATTTATTTTCAGAAAAAAGTTCAAATACAGACAGAAACCCAATAAGGAAAGAAAGAAGGGAGGGAGGGAGGGAGGAAGACTGCCAAGCAACTATATCAGACTGGCTAAAAATATTAGATGGAGGAAAATGATGTAAAAAAATGACTAAAATGTCAACAACCATAAAAAACACGAGAAAAAATTGTACACTGTCCCCTTGGTTCTCAAAAATTTAAATAACTCCCTAGCAGCCAGAAGGGGCTGTTTCAAACTTACAGATTTTGTTATAAAAATTTATGTTGGGACATATGACAATTTTGTGAATTATCCAAACATATTTACCCCTTCCCAGAGAGCCACTGCATGTTCTCCTTCAAAACAGAGGTGTGAAGAAAAGATGACACACAAATTCATGAAGTGTTCCAAATAAGCAAACAGAGACAGACTCAGAGAGAGCAGGATGACAGCTAAATTGGGAGTGGGGGTTAGGGAGTGGAGGCATTGGGCAAAAAGGCAGAAGGCCTCATGGACATGGACAACAGTGTGGTGACTGTGGGGGGAATAATGGGACAAAATGGTAATGCAAAAAAATATAATAAAAAATACATTACAAAATAAAATTATATTAAAAAAATAAAAAAATTCTAGGTTAAAAGTGACATCTTAACAGGCTTGACACATAGTAAGTACAATACATGTGCTTATCACTATTATATACTATTATTTTTATCACTATTATCTATCCCACTGATTCCAGTTATAAATTAATAAGCCAGAGTCTCTCCAGGAAAATGCACTCAAGTACAAGATTCTGAACACAACTGCAGAAGTCGTCCAAATATGATCAGCATACAACTTGGTTAAAGTGGTTCTTAACCTCTCCTGTGCCATGGACCTCTTTAGTAAATCTATGGTCCTGTTCTCAGGATAACATTTTTAAGTAAATGAAATATTCAGGATCACAAAATAAACCAAACATATCATATTCATCAAAGTATTTTTAAATTTCTAATTCAGTATACTCCATTAAATAACAAGATTTTGGAAAATGTAACAGTAATGAGCATAAACAATACTTCAAGATAATCTGCAAAAACTACAATATAAAAATACTTTTGTTGCAGCCATTGATATTTCAAGAATTTTCATTTCTAGATTTTAATTAGAAGCTAGTATAAACAAACAGGCAATTATTTTTTTCTCCACAACCAAGTTCATGGACTTCCTCAATTCTGTCTAGGGACCCAGATTAAGAACCTTGGTTTAAGGGAAAGTGTAAAAATAAGTTTTGGAGCCAGAGATTTACATTCTGGAAGACAGACTTCAGTCCCCACACCTGAATGACCTTAGACATCGAATTTCTGACCTTGGTTTCACTTATTTAGAATAATTCCTACATCATGAGCTTATAATGATCAAATATTAGTTAACAAAATGCCAAATGATGAGTGTGGGTTTTTTTTCTTCTTCCTTTTTTAACTGATTTTAGTGTCATATATTCAGCCCCAAGTATTTAGTGCCATTGCTTATTTTTGATAAAATTCATTATGAGAAAAATTTAAAACCACATACTGATTCACAAAGAAAATTATTAATGTAAACATTAATTTTCTGTTAACAGTTTAGTGAGAGCCATGATTTGGCATTGGAATGACCTGTATCTAAATTTCAATTCCACTACTTTTACTAAGCTACTTAACTTCTCAACCTCAGTTTCCTCATCTGTAAAACGCTACATTGTTGTTTTAGAAACAAAAGAGGATTTAGCTTAAAATCTCAACGAATGAACTATTGTTAAAATTCACATTTTAACAAAGCCAAAGGAAGGAATGTAGAACTCAAAAGTTTATTTTGGAATTATGTTGATATAAATAAAACTTCAGTCCTCCTTTTACCCGGCAAAACACATACACACTTAAATCCGCAGCATTTAGTCGTCATAACATTCCTAACACAAACTGGCCATTGTTCAAAACCATACCGGATTTCTTACCCAGCCCAAAGAAAAACAACAAGTATAAAAATCGATAAACAGAATGGGTTCAATAATTTTTAAACTTTTCATGATTTACTTGTAATGTTTCAATGAATGTTTATTATCAATGTTGAACATACTCTAAAGTAGCTGTGTCAATTTAAAACCCAATTTAAAGATCTCATATTTATCAGATACACTGATTAGATCAAAAGGTGAGAGCATGTATTTTCCTAACGCAAATAGCACAAAATAAGATCCCTCTCTTCCTCAAAAAACATTCGCCACCAGACTGGCTGATCCATTATACAACCTGTAAATTCCTTCCCTCATTGAAAAGATTCTTTTTATGGGCATAGTTAACAAGTGCCAAGTTGCGAAGTGGCAGCTTTGCTGGTCTGACGTTTTCACAATGCAAGAACAGTATGATCTGGAATCTACTCAAAGCTTTAGCCAGGCAGTCAGCTGACGCTCACTGCACACAAGAGAAAGACAGAAATAAGAGAAATTAAACCTCGTATATCTGTAAGGCAGGTATCTACTACCTAAAATTAAAATAGGCCAAAAGCACACGTTCCAAATACAAGTAGTCGAAGTACTTATATTGTTAAGTACAATACAAATGTAGGCTTTCCCCGGACTAGGTTTCTCTCATTCGTGGAATTTTCCTCGCAAAGGGCTTTTATCCCTTCAAAAAACCAAGCCGTCACCCCGGAGCCGCTGCCTGAGTAACTTTTACAAAAGGTCAAAGCAGTGCCTTTCAAGATTTCTCCTCCGTTCACAGAAGTCACTTCTCCACCCACAGAACGTTCCAGGGACGTACGGACCGGGACCAAACAAAACTTGGCGGGGTTGCTAAAAATAGGCTTTCAACTCGCTTTTCAAACACACAAGCCGATTTTCACCTTCTTCCCTCCGCGGCCCCACATGTTGCTTCCCTCTCTCCCAGAGGGCCCCGCGAGACCTCGCTTCAACCCCCAGAACGCACCCACCTGATTACCCAGTTCTCCGCAGACTCCGCCCCCCCGGACTCCCGCCCCCTCCCCCGCCCGGCTCCCGTTTGCCTCCTTTAGGGGGATCCATATGGGACACTTTCCCCTTCGTCTGCTCCTCACGCCGCACTGGAGAAGTCTCGCTTTCCCACCGTCAACGTTGCCCTACTCCAGCCCTTACCTCCCACAGCTCCCTAAACCGGGAGAGCGCAGAAGTGGAGCGACAGGCCTACGCGGCCCAGGTGCTGTGTCAGCCTATCTGCCGGTGCAGCGGCGAGTACGGCCTGGAAAGTCACATGGCGGTGGGACCGGCCGGCGCCTCAACACTCCTGATCTTTCGGGGCAGAACGAGATTACCGAGCCCACTCACCTCCACGAAGAGCAACATATCTTCCCCCGGTTGGCCCAATCGTTCTCGCCGCTGCTACTCCAACTGGCTTACAGGCCCGAGCCCCAAACGCTAGGATAAGGACACACTTCTGTCCCCTCCACCCGGCTGTGAACCCGGCTCCTCCCCCGCCGTCAGCCGCTGCGGCCTGACCCGCCCAGTCCCACCTCACTTAAAGCAGCAACTGTTTCCGGTTCAAAAGAGCAAATGCTTCCGGGAGAAGAGAAATCCCTTGGCGCGCTTAATTTTTGCAGCACATTTTCTAGCAGCAGTGTGGAATATACTATCATCTGTTCTAGGAGGAGGAGGAGGGAAGCGATCGTAGAAGACACTATTCTGTGATACGGGGTTGTGTGAAAATCTTACTGCAGTCCATCCATTGCCAAACGGATAGTTTCCACGGCCATAATCTCGCAGTTTTCATAGCTCAAAATCTAGATCTGATAAAAAGCCGCCCTTATGCGAAGTGTTCTGGTTTTTTTTCTTTCCTTTCTTCCGTGCGTGTGAGTGTGCGCGCCAAGTGTTGTGAAGGAACGCCCAACTCTGCTGAAAAGTGGTGGCTCAGAAAAAAAGTAGGAAAGAAAAAAATTTTTAAGGAGCCTAATAGCAAATATATTAATAGTAGCTGCTCTATTACATGCTTACATGTGTTTGGGACTATTCTTAGTATTTTATGTGAATTCATCTTAAAACCAGCATATGCAATAAATACTATTATCCCCGTTTTACAGTTAAGCCCTCTAGGAAGGCAGGTTTCTGTTAGAGACGCCTTTAAAGAACTTTGCCTATGATAGCTAGAATCAGGTTCTCACGTTTCCACTTAATATGCTGCTACTTTCTAATGGTCTGGATAACCTCTTCTGGATGTAAATGGAATAGAATAAAATCAAAAAAATTCTTTATAGAGCTTAAAATTAAAGTGGGCGTATTAGTCAAGCAGTGAGACAGAAGACTACTCCACAGCGGAGCCAAAACAAAAAAATTTATCTTCATAATTTTCTGTTAAAGATTATCCAAATTCCTTATTATCTTTAAAAATCCTAGTACGATTTATCCCTCCTTTATCAGTCCCACTTCTATATCCTAGTTCAGGTACTCATTTTTTTTTAAACAGTCATGTCTTGATCTTTTCCAGTGGATTTTTTCCCATTTTATTAAATTATAAAATCTTCACAAACTGAAAGTTTCATTTTGACCAAATTGCTGTTACTTGCTTTCAAGGTCATGCTGATCCCATGTAATGTCCCTTACTTTACCTCAAATGAATCTCCTTTTTCACTTAGATACCAAATTCATTCACTCACCAAATTGCTGAAATTTATGTCTCATAATCTTCCCAATCTGATCACCAGTAAACTCGGCATTACTTTGTCTCAATTAAAGCAATCTCCTCACTTTCCCCTTGAAATACAAGCTCAGCACTCACCTCCAAAGCCATGGCTCAAAGTGTCTTCCATGTGTGGAAAGCCTTCATTTGTCAATCAACCTTCTCTCTCCATAACATTTTCCCAAAGACTCTGCTCCCCACAGATCTCTTCTTCATGTCCCTGGTTAGCACTTGAGTATTATATTCTATCCTAAGTTATTTTCTTATTCTTTTTTTGTTTTTTAGTTTCTTCACAGATACCCTATCGTATTCTTCACAGTCTAGGATAATGGTGGTCACAGAGTAATGTCAACAAGTGCTTGTCAAATTGAAAGGGAAGGAGAGAGTTGTAAGTTTGCTTTAAAAAGTCTTCATTTCCAGTTGCTGATGAATTCCATGCTGCATAAAAAATATGAGAGAGAGCACATTAATGCTAAATTAGTTTAGTTGACAAGCATGTCGCTGCTTTGTGAATGTCTATTGGAGTAAGCAACGTAAAGAAATCAAGAGACATAAAAGTAATGTAATATTATTACCAACCGAATATTTAAATTAATTGATAATGAAATGACAAGAAATGCTAGATAATGGTGAATATTTTAATCAAATCTCACATGTATAAAAATAAGTAATTTTCTTTCATTGTGATTCTTTCAGAAAACATGAACTTCCTTGAATAAATACACTTAATTGTGGTTCACAAAAAAGGAGGGAGTAATATTTTACAATTAGGGGCAGGGTGGACAGTCTAACCATACAAGAAATTATTCTGGGGCTTAGAAAAGTTTACTTAAGAAAAGGAACTTCAAACAAAATAGATATCCAAATTTAGATGATTTCTTTGGAGGAACTGAGAAAATGTTTTTCTAACCAAATGTTAGAAAAAGGACACTAAGTGTAGCATCTGGTTTTTAGTTCACCAACTGGTAGAGACAAATAATACACTTCAATGAGATAAGTAATAAAACTTTACAAAACGATTTGGGAAAACAGAGGAGAAAGTAAATTACACAACAGGACGTTAAAGAGAAAGAAAGATATCTAATTTAGTCTCTGTATAGTGATATTCTTTAAAAAACAATTACTTTATGATCCTCTGTCTCCGCAACATATCAATTGTTTAACTTCACAAGTTTACAACAAGGACTCAACATTGGACTAAATTTACAATAAGTTTGAAGACTCAATATAGAAAGTTTTTGTACAGAAATTAAGTTATACACCCACAACTTGTATAAAATCTAAACCTACAAAATTACATTATATAGTTTATGAATACATACACCATAGTAAAATTACATAAACATAGACCAGACGTAAATACATCAAATTCATGATAGTCATTGCCTGCAACAAGGAACAGAGGGGAAGGAAGGAGTCTGGGGAGAACACCAAAGGGTTCTTCAACTTTATCTCTAATGCTCTCTTTTATTTAAAAATACCTGAAGCAGATATGACAAAATGGTATTATTTGTTCATTCTAGGTGATAGGCACACAGCTACATGACATACCACTTTCCATACTTTTTCACATTTTTTAAATTAAAAAATAAAAAAGCTACACAGCCAACAAAACCACCCTCTCCTTTAATTTCTCCAGCCTCCCAAATCCTTTCATGTCCTCTGCAATCAAAGGAGCTGCCCAAAGTACTGCTCTTTCAGTTAGAAAGTATACTCTTGCATTCCCTTCAATTTCTGGAGTCAACTATGGAACTTTGAAGCCTTGTTCAGTCAGGTTCCTTGGAAGAAACAGGTACCCAGGCAGTGCAAAGAGTTGAGCATCATTCAAATAATATCTTCCAAGTTACTACGTATCAGGAAAAGTTGAGGGGCAGCTGAGAAAGTTGAACGCAATTATTCCATTACAGGCTTAAAAATTCTTAAGCAAAATTTCAAGAATAGAGAAGAATCAGGAGTTACATTTGATAGACTGGATCTTGAATTCTAACACCTAGATTTTAAGGTCATTTAAGCAGGGCTAAATGTCTTCTACTTCTTTTATCGTTCCTGTTGTCTATTCTTGCTTTTACCCACCCTCCCCCCTTCACCCTTCTACCATCACAGAATATAGAATGTCTAGTTCTCTGCATATAATAAGCACTCTGTAAATGTTTGAGTCAATGATAATGTCACAATGGGTCCATTATGACATCACCAGAACCAAAACACTATGCTTAGCAAAAGATGAGTGGCAGGGTAAATCACAGCCTCTGAGATCAGGAACGACCTCTTCTAGCTTCCTCGTGGACAGGTTTATCAGCATTTGCCTATACTCTGTGGGGAAAGAAGAAGATATAAAAGAAAGTCACTCAACTTTTCAAAATAATGATCAAATTGAGAAATGAGATAGACAATGAATCTGATTCAGAAAATGAAGTTGCGGATTACACCATCTTGTCCAGAAAAGACCTTGATAGATTAGAGGTCCCTAGACTTGAGATCCCTGCCTCAGTAGAGCGAGTCATCTCTAAGATTCGGCAAGCGCAGCTCTACCGAGCCAGACAGGTAGGTAGTGCATGAGAACATTACAGGTTGCGACTTTTTTCTTTTTACTTTCCATGACTAGCTACATTTTTCTAGAACTCACTTTATTTGCATGATATTTGACTATGTTTGAGGTAACTTTGAATTCAAATGACAATTTCACCTGACTCTGTGGATAAAGAAGCTCCAATTTTATATTAATCTCTTTCACTTTCATGTCAGAACTAATCAAGCTTTTAAACAAACAAATCACATGTTCTATGGAATAACTGAGATGCAAGGACAAATTAAAATCTATAGCTAATTTTGATACCTAATTTTAGTCAATAGTTTTCCTTTTTTTCAACTAAGTTTTTATCAAGTAGCCATTAGCAAAAGAAATAGATTGCTTTGAATTCTAGCTCCTTTTATTTCCCCTGAACACTGGGTTTTATTGGCCAAGAAAAATCCAAACACAGTGAACAAAGAGCTTAAATAATATATCAGATAGACCCAAACTATTAGGGCTATCCTGCATTCCATTCTCTCAGGCAATACAACAAAATCAGTCAGATTAATAGAAATTAAATCAGAGGAAGTTCTTTTCCCACATTTAAGGAGTGCTAAATGTTATATTTCTCATTCCCCACATAGACTTACTCCTGCTCCAGCTCCTAACAATTAGCAATAGTAACAGTGTTCGCTTTTAACAACTTCATCGAGGTATAATTGACATACAGTAAATTGTGTATCTACAAATTATATAAGTTTTGATATCCATAAATACCTGTGAAACCTCCATCACAATCAACATAATGAATTACCCATCACTCCCAAAAGTTTCTTCATGCCCCTTTTCAAATCCCTCCCACACATACCTCCTTGTCTCCTGACCCCAAACCGCGGCCAACCACCAATATGCTGTTACTGTAGTTTATTTTGCATTTTAAAACAATTTTATATAGATGGAATCATACAGTATCTACTTTCTTCTGTCTTCTTTCACTTAGCATAATTATTTGACATTCATCAATATTGTTGCATATATAAATATCAATAGTTCATTCTTTTTTATTGCTGATTATTTGTCCATGAGATGGGCTCTTGGGTTGTTTTGGGTTTGGGGTTATTACAAATAAAGTTGCTATGAGCATTTCATATGAATATGAACATATTCATAACCTATGAACATAAATAAGCTCTTATTTCTTTTTGATAAATACCTAGGTTTGAAATGTCTGAGTAATGTAGTGTGTAAATATTCAATTTTTAAAATAAACTACAAACTTTTAAAAAGTGGTTATACGATTTTGTATTCCCACAAGCTATATATGAGATTTTTCAATCACTCCTCATCTTTATCAACACAGCTGTGTCTTCTGAACACAGCATATCTCTCCATTTATTTAGGTCTAATTTTTATCAGAAGTGCTTTGCAGTTTTCAATGTCTATATGTCTTGCATACCTTTTATGAGATTTTTCCTAAGTATTTCATTTTTCATACTATTGTTTTCTAATTTCCATTCTTAATTGCTCTCAACTAATATATAGAAATATAGATTTTTGTGTATTAATTTTGTATACTGAAACCCAGTGGTTAGTCCTCATAGATTTTCTTTGTGCATTTTTTAGGTTTTTCTACATATACCATCCTGTCATATACTAATAGAGGCAGTTTTATTTTCTCCTCTATATCTGTGTACATATAAACTTCATTCTTGACATACTGAGTAGGCCAGGACTTCCTGTATAAATTTGAATAGAAGTGATGAGACATCCTTACTTTATTCTTAATTTTCAGAGAAAGCATTCAGTCTTCCACCATTAAGTATGATAAGAGATGTATATATTTTATAATGCTCTTTAGCAAGTTGGGGAGATTCCCTTCTTTTCCTAGTTTGCCTACTTTTGATCAGAAATAGATATTGGGTTTTTAAAGTTCTATGATTGCATATAATGTGATACAACCACCACAATACATCTAGTTAACTTCCATCACCGCACATGGTTACAAATTATTTTCCTTGTGACGAGATGTTTTAGTATTTACTCTCTCAGCAATGTCAAATATGCAGTATAGTATTATGAACTATAGTCATCATGCTGTACATCATACCCATGTGACTGATTAATACTAGGTTTTATCCAAAGCCTCTACTGCACCTAGCGGAATAATTATGTGTTTTTCTGTCTTTGAATCTGTTAATATAGTGAATCACATGAATTTATGAATGGTAAACCAACCCTGAAATTTTTAGATAAACCCCATTTAATAATGTAGCATACTTTTTATCATCTTTTATTCAATTTGCTAAAATTTTGTTAACAATTTTTGTGGCCATGTTTATAAGCTATATTAGTCTGTATAATTTTCTTTTCTTGTAATGGCATCAGATTAATGCTAGCTTTATAGACTCAAGTAGAATATTCTCTTCAATTTTCTGTAAGAGTTTGTTGAAGTATTGGCATTTCCTTTTACATGTTTGGTAGAAATCACCAGTGCTTCAATGGGGTAGGGAGGAAACCATTGTAATCATTGAAACTTGGGGTTTATTTCATGGAAAGGTTTTAAATTACAAATTTAATTTTAAAAAATCATAGGGCTATTCAGTTTATCTTATTTCTTCTTCAGTGAGGTTTCACAACTTGTGTCTTTCAAGGAATTTGCTAATTTCATCTGAGTTGTTGAGTTTACTGGTCTAAAGTTGTTCATAAAAATCTCTTACTAACCCTTCACTATCTGTAGAATCTTTAATAATGTTACCTCTCATTTCTGATATTAGTAATTTGTCTTTTTTCTCTCTTTCTGTCTCTTTCTTTGTTTATCAGTATAAAGGTTTATCAGTTTTTCCCTATGCTTATTAGCCTATAGGTTTATCAATTGTATTGATCTTATCAAAGAATCAATTTTTTATTTTGCTGATTTTTCTCTAATTGCTTTTCTGTTTTCTGTTTTACTGATTTCCACATTTATCTTTATAACTTCATTTACACTTTTTACTTTGGGTATAATTTGTGATTAAACATTATATAACTTATTAAGTGATCATCTTGATAAGTCTCATACATGTCTGCCACCATACATAGTTATTAGAATATTATTGACTATATTCCCCATGCTGTCCTTTCTGTAACAACCAATTTGTACTTCTTAATCCCTTCACCTTTTTCACCCAACCCCTAACCACCCTCCCATCTGGCAACCATCAAAATGTTCTCTGTATCTATGAGTCTGTTTCTAGTCTGCTTTTTAAATTTATTTTTATTTTTTAGATTCAATTGTTGATATATGCATCTATTGCCATTATATTATTCATATTTTTTATCTTCTTCTTCTTCTTAAAGAAGATCCTTTAACATTAAATGTAATATTGGTTTGGTAGTGATAAACGCCTTCAGCTTTTTCCTATCTGGGAAGCGCTTTATATGTCCCTCAATTCTAAATGATAGTTTTGCTGGGTAGAGTAATCTTGGTTTTAGATCTTTGCTTTGTATCATTTTGAATATTTCTTGCGAATCTCTTCTCTGCAAAGTTTCTGTTGAAAAATCAGGAGACAGTCTTAATGGGATCTCTCTTGTAGGTAACTAACTGCTTCTCTCTTACTGCCTTTAAGATCTTCTCTTCAGCCCTGACTGGTGTGGCTCAGTGGATAGAGCACTGGCTTGCAAACTGAAAGGTCCCTGGTTTGATTCCCAGTTAGGGCACATGCCTGGGTAGCAGGCCAGGTCCCCAGCTGGGAGTGTGTGAGAGGCAACCATTTCATTTCTCTCTTACATGGATGTTTCTCTCCCACTCTTTCTCTCTCTCCTCCCCTTTCTCCAAAACTAAATAAACCAAATCTTTTTTAAAAATAAAATCTCTTAAAAATAAAAAAAGGTCCTCTCTTTGTCTTTGACCTTTGGCATTTTAATTATGATGTGTCTTGATGTGGGCCTCTTGGGTTTACCTTCTTTGGGATTCTCTGTGCTTCTTAGACTTATATGTCTATTAGTTTCACCAGGTTAGGGAAGTTTTCTGTCATTATTTTTTTCAAATAGGTTTTTTTTTTTTAACTTTGCTCCTGTAGCTGGATGTTTTATTCATTTTTATTTTTTAAATATATTTTATTGATTATGCTATTACATTTGTCCCATTTTCCCCCTTCATTTCCCTCCACCCTGCACACCCCCTCCCACCCACATTCTCCCCCTTTAGTTCATGTCTATGTGTCATAAGCTCTTTAGCTTCTACATTTCCCATACTATTCTGGCCCTCCCCGTCTGCTTTCTACCTACCGTCTATGCTACTTATTCTCTGTACCTTTTCCCCCTCTCTCCTCCTCCCACTCCCCTGTTGCTAACCCTCCATGTGATCTCCATTTCTGTGGCTCTGTTCCTGTTCTAGTTGTTTGCTTAGTTTGTTTTTGTTTTTTTTTTAGGTATGGGTGTTAATAATTGTGAGTTTGCTGTCATTTTATTGTTCATATCTTTTATCTTCTTTTTCTTAGATAAGTCCCTTTAACATTTCATAGAATAAGGGCTTGGTGATGATGAACTCCTTGAACTTGACCTTATTGAGAAGCACTTTATCTGCCCTTCCATTCTACATGAAAGCTTTGCTGGATAGGGCAACCTTGGATGTAGG
>PVKM010005082.1:0-49433 GCA_004027735.1 Carollia perspicillata
CAGATTCTCTGCCCAACAGTGTATCAGGACCGTCTGTCACCTCTATTCTAACAGCCAGCAGGCAAGCTAAAAGAAAGAAAAAAGAAAAAGGAAAACAAACCAAAAACAGCAACAGCCCTTTGGCTGGAAAAAAAATGTCCAGAGATTGATGGTCCGCTACCAATTTAATAAATAAAACATTTTGTCCTATGGGAAAACATTCCTGGCTTGAAAAATACATAAAAATTTAGATATTCAGTTTACAAATTCTTTACTATAGATGTTCCTAATCATGATTTACTTAGGAAGAGGTACATTATGTTACCTGCTCTTAAGGAGATTCATCTTACTACACATTTCTTTGTATAGTCAATGTGCTCACCAAACACCTATTTACCAGTTTTTCTCTTAATCTTTCTTCCTCCTTTCCTTCCTCTTTTGAGAGTTAAATACACAATTTACATAAGGAACCCAATAACAAAAGGGGTCAAGGAACCCTCCCATCCCAACTGAGGTCCCACTCATCAAATACAACCCAAAAGTTATGGAATGATTCAAGAGAAATTACACAATTTTATAAATGACAAACCACATTCCATTCATTAAACATGATTCATTAAAAACATATACACATTCAAACAGCACACAACACTGTATTCTTACAGCCACATAAACAGAAAAGACAGAAAAGATATATATAGGAGGAGGCTTTATGATTAAAAGGTAAAAAGAGAAAAACAATCCAACCTAGAGAAAAAGAAGGCAACAAAAAAAGGTAGAGAGAGAAAAAGAGCCAAAAAACAAAGAGAGGTTCATTTCACTTTGTAATTTTTCTTTAATATGAGGTCTGTCCAGAAAAAGGTCCAGCCATTGTTAATATAACAAGAACAGTTTTCGAGACATCAATGTAACCTGGCAGCCAAGGAGAGGGGACTGGAATGCTCACGTGTGAACCATGACGACTTTGCTGTACTAGTCAGTGGGGGCGGTAGACACCATTAGTGAGCATGTGCTCTATGTGGCCATCACATTCAAAATGTCTGAGTGAGTAGAGAAACGACTCTGCATGGAATTTTGTATTAAACTTGAACATTCCTCCAAGGAAACTATTCAGATGATTCCAAAGGCTGAAGATATGGGAACCGGTGGTTGGCAGCTTCATCACGACAATGTGCCCACTCATGCATCACATCTTATGTAGAGTTTTTTGACAAAACATCAAATCACCCAGGTGACTCAGTCCCTCTGCAGCCCAGATTTGGTGCCCAGCAACTTCCTGGCTTTTCCTAAAACTAAAATCACATTTGAAAGGGAAGAGTTTCAGACCATCAGTGAGATTCAGGAAAATATGATGGGGCAGCTGATAGTGACTGGGAGAACTGTGTGTGGTCCAAGGTGCTACTTTGATGGGGACTGAGGCATCACTGTCCTATGTACAATGTTTCTTGTGTCTTCTTCAATAAATGTCTCTATTTGACCTCACGTTTTACAACATCACATTAAGCCTTCAGCAAACACAGCCTGAGAAGCATTGCCCTAACAACTTACAATTTAATCTATCATGAAATTGTTATGTTAACCTTATAAGTATATGGTTTATACTTAGATTTTACTTTTACTGAAAAAAAAAACAGGCCTTTCCTAAGATGCAGGCATCCCTGTTCCCAATGAACTTGTACTGAAGTGCCAATTAACTTACAAGCACAGACTCACAGGAGGGTTGAAATCTCTCTCCATTCCCCCTAGCTGGCCTAACTCTCACGACTCAACCAACCAACTCAACCAACCAACCGACAAATCACACACGCGCTCGGGGCACCAGCAAAGCAGGAGTACTTTAAGGAACAATGTTTTGGAAATAGAATATTTCAACAAAATCAGTAAGGTAGTCATGGAGTGGGGTGGAATAACAGGTCTTAATAATATTGTATTCTTTTTGTTTCAAATTACATATGAGTGGCTGGAGGGAACACGATCTTTTCAGTGCTTAAAACTTCTAAAGGTCTTAATCCAGCAACGGTAACAGAAGAGTGCCTGACCACTCTATTTGAAATGCAACATACCACCCTCTGAATTCTGCCTTCCCTGCTTCATTTTTCCCACAGCACATGTCCATCTTCTCCCACTAGAATTTAACTCCATTAGGACAAGATATACTGACAATGTTCTCAATGTCTGGCACTTAAGCATTCAGTAAATGTTTGCTGAATGAGTGAATTTTTTTAAAAACCTCATGAAGCCTTCATTTAATAAGTCTCCACTTCACTTAAAATGCAAACTTTCAAGGTAATGAACAAGGCTTTACATCAAAGCAAACATGACCTAACTCTGCCTGTCACCACAGATGGGTTACATGAAGCAGAGGATCGAATCAGTGACTTGGAAGACAAGGTAGAAAAAAAACACCCCAGCAGAGAAGCAAAAAGAAAAAACATTATTGAAAAATGAAGAGTGCTTAAGAAACATTTTGGACAACATGAAGCATAACAGCATCCACATCACGGGCATACCAGAAGGAGAAGAGGGAAAGCAAGGGATCAAGAAACTATTGGAAGAAATACTGACTGAAACCTTCCCTAATCTGGTTTAAAAAAAGGAAAAAGACATACAAATCTGGAAAGCTCAGAGAGTCCCAAACAAGTTGGGCCCACAGAGGTATACACCAAGGCACATCAGAATTAAATTGACAAGGCTTAAAGACAAGGAGAGAATTCTAAAAGCTGCAAGAGGAAAGCAGGTAGTTACCTACAAGGGAGCACAATTAGACTGGCATGATTACTCAACAGGAACATTTCAGGCCAGAGGGGAATGGCATGAAATAGTCAAGATGATGAAAAGGATCTGTGAACAAGGCTACTTTACCCAGCCAGGCTATCATTTAAAATTGAAGGAGAAATAAGGGGTTTCCCAAACAAGAAAAAGCTAAAGGAATTTATTAACACCAAACCACTACTGCAACAAATGTTAAAGGGCTTGCTTTAAGAAAAAGAAGAAAAAGGGAGAAAAAAAAGAAATAGTCAAACAATAAAATGGCACTAAATAAGTATCTCTCAATAATCATCTTAAATGTAAATGGCTTAAATACCCCAACCAAAAGATATGGAGTAGCTAAATGGATAAGTAAACAAGACCCATATATACGCTGCCTCCAAGAGACCCATCTCAGATTGAAGGACACAGACAGACTAAAACTAAATGAATAGAAAAAGATATTTCATGCAAATGGAAAGGGAAAAAAAGCTGGGACAACAGTACTTGTATCTGACAAAACAGACACAACCCTAGTAAATATTTATGCACCCAACATAGAAGCACCTAAATATGTAAAGCAAATTTTGATGAACATAAAGGGAGAGACTGACAGAAATATAGTTATAGTTGGGGATTTTAACACCCCCACTGACTACAATGGATAGATCTTACAGACTGAAAACCAACAAGGACACAGCAGACTTAAAGAACACACTAGATCAAAAGGATTTAACTGATATTTTCAGAGCATTTCACACTGAAGCAGCAGAATATACATAACTTTTCAAATGCATGTGGAACATTTTCTAGGATAGACCACATGCTAGAACACAAAACAAGTCGCAATAAATTTAAGAAGATTGAAATTATATCAACCATTTTATCTGACCACAATGCTATGAAATTAGAAATCAATCACAAGAAGAACAATGAAAAACACTCAAAGACATGGAAACTAAATAACATGTTAAGAAATAATAAAAGGTTCAACAATGAGATCAAGGAAGAAATCAAAAGATACCTTGAAACAAATGAAAATAAGGACACAACAATGCACAATCCTACTGGGACACTGGGAAATAAATAATACACTAGACACTGGGAAAGCAATCCTAAGAGGGAAATTCATAGCATTAGAGGCCTACCTCAAATAACAAGGAAAACCTCAAAGAACAATCCAACTTCACACTTAAAGGAACTTGAAAAAGAACAAGAAAGCCCAAAGTGAGTAGAAGAAAGGAAATGATAAAGATCAGAGCAGAAATAAATGAAATGAGTCTAAAAAAATACAAAAGATCAATGAAACCAAGTGCTAGTTCTTTGAAAACATAAACAAGACTGACAAACCTTTAACTAAGCTCATCAAAAACAAAAAGGAAAGAGGACTCAAATAAATGAAATCACAAATGCAAGAGGAAAAATAACAACTGACACCAAAGAAATACAAAGAATTGTAAGAAAATGTTATAAACAATTATACACCAACAAACTAGACAACCTAGACAAAATGGATAAATTCCTAGAAACAGACACTTCCAAAACTAAATCAAGAAGAATCAGAGAATCTGAATAGGCAGATTACAATCAGTGAAATTGAAGAAGTAACCAAAAAAACTCCCAACGAACAACAGTCCTGGATGGATGGTTCACAGCTGAATTTTATCAAACATTATGAGAACAAACACCTCTGTTTCTCAAACTGTTTCATAAAATTAGGAGGAGGAAAGGCTCCCACACTCATTTTCGAAGGCCAGCATTATCCTAATTCCAAAACCAGATAAAGACACTACAAAGAAAGAAAATTAAAGACCATTATCTCTGATGAATATAGATGCTAAAATCCTTAACAAAATACTAGAAAACCATTACAGAAATGCATCAAAAAGATAATATATTATGATCAAGTAAGATTTATTCTGGGAATGCAAGGATGGATGGTACAACATTCACAAACCAATAAATGTGATTCACCACAGAAATAAAATAAAGGATAAAAGCCGCATGATCTCATCAACAGATGGAGAAAAA
Organism: Carollia perspicillata; assembly: GCA_004027735.1. Classification (NCBI taxonomy): domain Eukaryota; kingdom Metazoa; phylum Chordata; class Mammalia; order Chiroptera; family Phyllostomidae; genus Carollia; species Carollia perspicillata. Next base: position 4,759 of record PVKM010005082.1, read on the forward strand.
GCATTTGATAAAACCTAGTACCCATTTATGATAAAAATGCTCAGCAAAGTGGGATTAGAGAGAACATACTCAAACATAATAAAAGTCATGTACTACAAACCCACTGCTAGCATCATACTCAAGGTGCAAAAAATACAAGAGTTCCCCTTAAGATCAGGGACAAGATAGGGATATCCGCTTTCATTTCTTTTATTCAACATAATACTAGAAGTCCTAGCCACAGCAATCAGACAAGAAGAAATAAAAGGCATCCAATTAGGAAGAAGTAAAACTGTCATTATTTGAAGATGACATGATAGTGTACATGAGAACCCTAAAGATTCCATCAAGAAACTACTAGAACTGAAGAATTCAGTAAAGTAGCAGGATACAAAGTAAATATCCAGAAATCAATTACACTTTTATATGTCAACAATGATCCATTAGAAAGGGAAATTAAGAAAACGTTGCCATTCACAATTGCTTCAAAAAGAATAAAATAACTAGGAATAATTTTAACCAAATATGTATTGAATAAAAGACCTGTACTCAGAAAATTGTAACACACTGAAGAAACTGAAGAAATTACAAATAAGTGGAAGAATGTACCACGTTCATGAATAGGAAGAATTAACATCATTAAAACGACCATACTACCCAAAGCAATCTGTAGATTCACCACAATTTCTATCAAGATACCAATGATTTACTTCACAGAACTAGAACAAATATTTCATAATTTTATATGGAACCACAAAAGGCCTCCAAAACAACAATGATCTTGAAAAAGAACAAAGCTGGAGGCATCACACTACCTAGTATCAAACTATACTATACACCCATAGTAATTGAAACAGCATGGTTCTGGCATAAAAATAGACATGTAGATCAATGGAACAGAATAAAGAACCCAGAAATAAACCCAAACCTTTACAGTCAATTAATATTTGACAGAGGAAACAAGCACACACAATGGGCTAAAGATAGTTTATTCAATAAATGGTGTTGGTAAAATTGGACAGAAACAGGCAGAAAGATGAACCTAAACCACATTCTTACTCTACACACAAGAATAAATGACATTAAAATCTTGGACATTGCTCATAGCAATATTTTTTGTGATATATCCCCTCGGGCAAGGCAAACAAAAGAAAAAATAAACAAATGGGACTACATCAAACTGAAAACGTTTTGTACAGCAAAGGAAATCATCAACAAAGAAAAAGTCAACCCACTGAACTGGAGAACATATTTGCCAATACATCTAATGAGGGGTTAATATCCAAAATGTAAAAAGAGCTTATAAAACTCAACACCAAAAAAACAAACAACCTAATTAATAAATGGGCAAAGGACCTGAATAGAAAGAAGACATACAGATGGCCAACAGACATAGGAAAAGATGCTCAATGTCAGTAATAATCAGAGAAATGTAAATTAGAACCACAATGAGATATCATTTCACACCTGTCAGAATGGCTATCATTGATAAATCAACAAAAAAGTTCTGGCAAAAGATGTGGAGAAAGGGAAACCCTTTTTCACTGTTGGTGGGAATGCAGACTGATGCATCCACTATGGAAAGCAGTATGGAGATAACTCAAAAAGTTAAAAATAGATTTGCTTTTTGACCCAGTAATTCCCTTCTGGGAATTTATCCAAAGAAACCCAAAACACTTATTCAAAAAAAACCTAAGTACCCCTATATTCACTGCAGCATTGTTTACAATCACCACGATATGGAAGCAGCCTGCATCCATCAGTAAATGAGATAAAACAACTACGGGATATTTACACAATGGAATACTACTGGCCTGTAAAACAGAAAATTTTACCCTTTGTGACAGTATGGTTGGACCTGGAGAACACTATGCTACATGAAATAAGCCACTCAGAGAAAGACAAACACCATAGATCTCACTCATAAGTGGAATCTAATGAACAAACTAAACTAACAAGCAACATAGAAAGATACTCACAAAGAGCAGGCTGAGAACTATCAGGTGGGGTGGGGCGAGGACAGATAAAAAGGGCTCATGGACACAGACAACAGTGGAGCGACCGCAAGAGCAGGGGGATGTGGAGGTGGAAGAGGGCATTAGTGAGATAAATGGTACTGGAAAAAGGCAGTAAATCTATACAGTGGTATTATTAACAATAAATCATAAAATGTGAAAGACAAAAGTATATGCTTGGAGATTTCACTCTCATATTTAAGAAAATGTACTAAAAATCATTTTCATCTATGAATGAATCATACATTCACACTCTTCTATAAAATCATTTTCATCTATGAATGAATCATATATTCACACTCTTCTGTAACACTTTCCCTGCAGGTCAAATTTCTTGACATCCAACAGCCAATAAAATTAGTCAAAAATAAGTTTCTTCTCTGTGGTGGGATACCAATCAATCTTCCCTTACTGTCCTAGTGCTGCTGTTCATCCCAACCGTGTTCTCCTCTACTCAGGTCTCTCATTGCTCCATTACTCAGGATTCCTCTCCACTGCCAAGGAAATCTGTTTCTCTATCAATTCCATGATCATGTCAAACAGAAAAGACTATGACAAGGCAGTCTCCCAGAATATATTAGTTGTACCTACATTCAGTACCTCTCTTCTCCATTCATGCCCAAGTCTAAAGAAGTAAACATCAACTCTGCATTCTAAGTGTCTTCACACAATAAGGAGACCAAAATTACTTACAGTGTTGTTAAATTCACTCACATTGCCCATTTACAGAAAGCACATCGCACACCAATTATGGTAGGCAACAGGACGGAGTAGAAAGCAAATGTGACTTGGCATCACTCACTCCACCACTGGGACTTAGAAAAATTTTAAATATACTTGCCCTTCCTGTCATGAGGACAAAATGAGAACTTTCAAGGAAAGTACCTGGTATATGATAAAATGTCAAATAAATTTTTATCTATGACAATACTGTTATTAAATAAATTCCATATAATCTGTAAACCAATGTGTTCCCATAGGCTCCAAGCCTCACATGCATTTGACAAATCTCCCTTTTCCAGAGGGCAAAAGAAAAAGATGATGAAGACAAACTAAATAGCCTGTGATATGCATAATAAAAACAGTTTCCTTGGGTGTCTGGTATGTTGTCCCTAAAGACAATTTCTCAAACAAAAACAAAAACACTTGAACAAAACCAGCAGTGCCTGAAAAATTACTTAGTCTCCCAAGGGGAATGCAGCCATTTACATGTCTAAGTAATAGTAAATAATAGTATCATCTCCCCGTTTGTATATGGTTTATTTGGTTCTCATTACTCTATAAGGCCTATCCTTAAAAACAGGTAATAAAGAAAAAAAGTAGACTTCTGGCCAAGATGGAGGCGTAGCTGGAAACACTGTGCCTCCTCACACAATCAAAATTAAGGACAATGAAGATTTAGAAACAAAAAACAACCAGAACAGACAGAAAATTGAACTGTAAGGAAGTCCAACAACAAACCATTCATCCAGACCAGTAAGAGGAGGGGAGTCAGCAACCTGCAAAGAGGGGATCGTGGCAGGAAAAGGCAGTGGCTGCCAGACCCGGGAAGGCAGGCGGCACGGGGCTAGCAGACCCTGGGTTTGCGGAGGAAACGAGCAGAGCACACAAGGTGGTTGGCTGACTGTGGTCACACATTCGCGTGCAGATAACTAGGCAAAACCGGGCAGTGAGGCAGACTGTGCAACCCGGGGCCCCAGTGACAGGAAATAAAGCCTAAAAGCACCAACTGAAAAGGTGCCAGGAGAGACTCCCAGCCTCACAGCAGAGTTCATTGGAGAGACCCACAGGGTCCTAGAATGTACACAAACCCACCCAGCCAGGAACCAGCACCAGAAGGGCCCAATTTGCTTGGGGGAAGTGGCAGAGGGGACTGAAATCCAATGGAGAGAGGAACAAGTGCGACTGTTCCCCCTCTGACCCTGCCCCCACAGACAGCATCACAACCCAGCAACTGGGTTGCCCTGCCCTGGTGAACACCTAAGGCTCCACCACTCATACATAACATGCATGACCTGACCAAACAATTATGGCTCAAACAGAAGAACAAATCAAAGCCCCAGAGCCAATACTTTTAAGCAACCAAGAAATAGCCAACCTATCAGATGCACAGTTCAAAACACTGGTGATCAGGAAGCTCACAGAACTGGTTGACTTTGGTCACAAATTAGATGGAAAAAATGAAGGCTATGTTAAGTGAAATGAAGAAAATGCACAGGGAACCAATAGTGATGGAAAGAAAACTGGGACTCAAATCAATGGAGTGGACCAGAAGGAAGAAACAAACAACCAAACAGAAAAGAATGAAGAAACAAGAATTCAAAAAATTGCAGACAGGCTTAAGAGCCTCCAGGACATCTGTAAATGTTCCAACATCCGAATTATAGGGGTATCAGAAGGGGAAGAGGAGGAGAAACAAGTGGAAAAGTTATCTGAACGAACTATAAAGGAGAACTTCCCCAATCTGGTAAAGGAAATAGACTTCCAGGAAGTCCAGGAAGCTCAGAGAGTCCCAAAGAAGGTGGACCCAAGGAGGAACACACCAAGGCACATCATAATTATATTAGCCAAGATTAAAATGGAGATAATTCTAGAAGCAGCAATGGATAAGAAGACAGTTACCTACAAAGGAGTTCCCATCAGACTGTCAACTGATTTCTCAAAAGAGACCTTACAGGCCAGAAGGGGCTGGAAAGAAGTATTCCAAGTCATGAAACACAAGGACCTACATCCAAGACTGCTCTATCCAGCAAAGCTTTCATTTAGAGTGGAAGGGCAGATAAAGCACTTTCCAGATAAGGTGAAGTTAAAGGAATTCATCATCAGCAAGCCCTTATTATATGAATTTTGAAGGGACTTATCTAAGAAAAAGAAGATAAAAAATATGAACAGTGAAAGGACAGCAAACTCACAGTTATTAACAACCACACCTACAACAAAAGCAAACTAAGCAAACAGCTAGATCAGGAGAGAAGCCACAGAAATGGAGATCACATGGAAGGTTAGCAACAAGGGAGTGAGAGGAGGATCAGGGGAGAAGGTACAGAGAATAAGTAGCATAAAAGGTTGGGAGAAAATAGACAGGGAGAGGGCAAGAGTAGTGTGGGAAATGTAGAAGCTAATCAACCTATGACACATGCACATGAACTAAAGGAGGGAAATGTGGGTGGGAGGGGGTGTGCAGGGTGGAGAGGAATGATGGGGTGGAAATGGGACAACTTTTATCGCATAAACAATAAAATATATTAAGAAAAGAAAAAAAAGTAGCCTGTGGTAATGATACAATACTAAAATATAAAATATAAAATGCAAAAACAAAAGCTAAAATGGATAGCTTACTGAGACTGTAGATGCAAAAATCAAACTAAAAAACAAATGCCTTGCAAAACATAATAAAAAATCAAAATAATAATAATTTGACTACAATACAAGTAGTCAAATACAAGTATTGATTTTGAAAACTCAAAGGCAGATAAAAGGTAAAGGTGAAAAGACCAGATGATGCAAATAAATAAATAAATAAATAAATAAGGCTTTAAGCCTTTTTTATTTCTATTTTAGCTAAAGAACGAATAATTTCAACTTTCAGCTCTACTGATTGTATATAGTACAAGGGAATGTGCACAAAGACAAAGAGAAAAAAATCCTTTATCAGCATCTAGAATTCTACTTACTGTATCAAAAGGTTCCTCACATCTGACACATATGCCATAATACTTCCAACTTATTACATCTTTAAAAAGCCTGCATGCCCTGGGCGGGGCACTCAGTTGGTAAGAGCGCCATCCAGATGCGCCAAGTGAGTTCAAGCACATACAAGAATCAACCAACAAATGCACAGGTAAGTAGAACAACAAAGTGATGTCTCTCTCTTTCTCCACCCCCACCTTCCTCTCTCTCTAAAATCAATTTTTTAAAAAGAGCAGGCAGGTATTTCAATACCTGCAAACATTTTCTTATTTAAGATTTTTACATCATTACTACTAGATATTTTCACTTACTATCTAAATTGTAAAGGCTGGCCTTCACAGGAATATCATTCAGAGTCAAAAAATTAAGATGTTTAAGCTCATGTTTATAGAAACTTCCACAATACCTATTGACTCATTATTAAGTCAATCAGATACATCAGACACAGTTTCAAAATATAGGTTTCCAAGAATAACCCTATATATGAATTCTATATTCACAGCACACAAAATTATCCAAGTAAAAGAATAAGAAATTTAGTAATTCACTCATTCATTCATAAACCATTTATGAAATCTGCAACAGGAGCTAGACACTGTACCATATCCTGAAAACACACTGGTCCTTAAGACATTAATTTCAAGGATTTTAGAATCCAGGAGGGAAGGAAGGCAAACAAACAATTCTGTGTGACAAGGGCCACAAAACAAGTTAAAAGCCAGCAACAGTATACTAATGTTTAAGGACATCTTGGAAATCAACAGGGAAGAGACCAATATCATAAGCGATACACATACACAGAAATGATATGAGGGGGTACTCAAAAAATGGAATTATCTTCTGAGGATGGGCCCCTTGTACATAGGCTTTCCCTGCTAGGTGAGTGTTCTGGGTACCCATCTGTATCAGTGCACCAGCTGGCATTGTTGTGAGAGGCTGTGTTCAATATCAGTGAAATTTTTTTGAAGACTCTTTCAATGTCCTTTGCCCACTTCATGACGGGTGATGTAGGAGTGCACCTGCCCACACCACACTGAGTGTTCAGCAGTTCTTGACCAACCACGGCATGACCCCCGTACCCTACCCTCCCTATTCACCCGATCTCAACCAGAGCGACTTTTTTGTTGGTTTGTTTCCCTGGATGAAAAAAAATCCTAAAGTGAAAACATTTTGCTGATGTGGAAGAGATAAAACAAAAAACAGCAGAAGCACTAAAAGGCATCAAAATCAATGAGTTCAAAAACTGTTTTGAGCAGTGGAAATAATCTCGATACGTGTATTACATCAAATGGAGAGTACTTGAAGGTGACTGAAGTTGAAAAACATAAGAATAAATAAACAATTTTTTAATATAAATCCTGGGTTTTTGGGGTTCCCCTTGTAAATGGCCTTTTAAAAAGAGGTGTTTGCTTTCCATTTAAGACACTAGACTGGTGCCCAAATGCAAATGTCTTATTAAAAGTAAAATTCATGCCTTGACCAGTGTGGCTCACTTGGTTGGAGTGTCATCCTACAAACCAAAGGGCTGCAGGTTCAATACCCAGTCAGGGCACATGCCTAGGTTGCAGGCTCAGTCCCCCATCAAGGCCAAGTACAAAACACAACCGATGTTTCTCTCCCTCACTCTCTCCTTCCCTTCCCCTCTATAAGCATGTCCTCAAGTGAAGATTTTTAAAAAAGTAAAATTCATGTTTACAGAGATTAAATTATTGTAAGGAACATCTTTAATTATTTAAAAGAGAAATAGTGTAATAAGAATCACAATGAAGTAATCCTCACACTCATAAACCATGAAACCCAATCATACTCCTTGATGCTATAATCTTGACTCTGGATACTTTAACATGCATTAGAATATCAATAAATGAGAAGATTAAAGTTCTTAGGAGCTCCCAAATTTTTAAAAAATGTGAATTCCTTGGCATCTATCTCTAAATATAGAGAAAAAGGGAGAGTACAATGCAATGAAAGTCATTTAACAAACTTCTCCTAGTTCTTGCTTTCCCATAGTTGCCCAAAAGCAACAAAGCGACACGTAAAAAGTAATGGGGAATAAGAGAAGACCCTCCACTGAGAGTACACTTACCTGTAAAGATTTATGCTCTTTAAGGTCCAACCCAAACACATTGTGCCGCTTCACCTTAAGGAAATCAGCATCAAGTCCATCTTCCTCCCCCTCCTCCTCCTCCTCTTCATCACCATCTCTGGCCAAGAACTGCAAAGGAGCTTCCTTGTTCTTTGGTGACTCATCAGTGCTAGGGTCAGAACCAGGTTGATACCCTTTAACTTTTCCTGGTTTCTCTTCTATTTCTTCTTCATCTTCTTTCTCTTCTTCCTCTTCATCACTAATGCCATTAGCCAGTCCAAACTCTGTCCTTTCTGGTCTTTTCCCACCTTTCTGAAGGATGGACATTTTCTCATTGAAGTAGGCTCTAAATTCTTCCACTTCATCATTGGTGAGGGAGGGAGCCCTTGGCTCACTTACTTTATTATCTTGGCTCACTACTGATTCTTTGGTGGGTTGTTTCTGCATTTTCTGAAGAAATCTTACTCGTGGTGCCACAGCAAGACCAAGAGACCTTAAATATGGGCAAATAAAAACAGTTACCTCAACACACTGATGGCATGTGTTTACGGTTATTATGAAACAGTTTCTCAGGAGCTGAGATCTACTTTTACAGCATTTTTCCAAAGAAAATGTTCTTCTGAGATACAAAATCTTGACAGGTTAGATGATCCAACAGGTAAGCCAGAAAATACTGACTACCTATCATAAAACACTGAAGACACACCCTTTTTCATTAAGAGGTTAACTTGTCATAAAGAGCATGAGATGAGAAACAAAACAATTCAAGTACTAGATCTGCCTATTTCCAGTTTAACCCTTTCAACCTCAGCTTCTTCAAACACAGGACAACAATACCTACCGGATCTACTTTACAATTATTGTGGGTCTCTGATATACTAACCATATGAAAACACTTTATAAAATGTAAATACTAAAGCTGGAAAATACATAACCATGAAAGCACAAAACAGTTCTCTGCAAAGAAAAACTCCGATATCATTATCCTCCTTTCTTAGAGACCTAATATGACATAATCACTCTATCAAAAAGATTCTTAAACCAGAGACCACAAAAGAAGAAAAAATCATTTTCTCCCTCTAATATCAAGATTCACTTCATGATCAGCTTCTCAGTTCCCACTGATGGATTGGAAATCAACTCTTAAAGCAAGGTCTGCTGTAAACAACACCTAACATGACAACATGAGTCCACTGCCTTTTTCCTGTAAGACATGATTCACAGAAAGTGAGAGGTATAATTTGTAAAGTGTAGATTCATAAATAGGACTGTTAAGGTTTACATCCTGGCTCTGTCAGTTACTAGCCACGTGATCAAAGGACATTACTCTCTCTATACCTCTCAGTTCCCTCATTTGCAACATGGTGTGATAAGAGTACCTACATCATAGGGTTATTGTAGGAATAAAATGTTCACAGACACAATACACTTAAAAATAGTGCCTCACATACAGACTGTCACTACTGAGAACTTGTCATTATCACTGTTATAGGGGCCATGGATGAGAATCAGGAGCTCATATTAAATCATTTCCCTCAGGGTATAACAGTTACATTTACATGTCTCTCTCAGGTCCTAAAACTTGGAGCTCCATTCAGATAGGAATATATACTATACTTCTTTGATTTTAACAGCTAGCACAATAAGCTGTACATAAGTATTTAAAACACATTTCTTTAGTAAAATAGTTTTAAGTATTTTATTGATTATGCTATTACAGTTTTCCCAATCTTTCCTCCTTTATCCCATCTCCTCTCCTCCCCAAACCCTCCAGCATCCCCACTCCTCAGACCATGTCCATGGGTTGTACATACAAGTTCTTTGAGTTCTGTTTCCTATATCGTTTTTAACCTCTCCCTATCTATTTTATGCCTACCAATTATGCTTCTTATTCCCTGGACCTGGACCTTTCTCCCCAATTCTTCCCCTCCTCCTCCCCACTGAAAACCCTCCATGTGATGTCCATTTCTCTGATTCTGTTCCTGTTGTTTGCTTAGTTTTTGTTTTCATTGTTGTTCTTTTTTTTTAGGTTCTGTTGTTGACAGTTGTGAGTTTGCTGTCATTTTACTGTTCATAGTTTTTGATCTTCTTCAATTTCCGAGATAAGTCTCTTTAACATTTCATATAATAAGGGGGCTTGGTAATGATGAACTCCTTTAACCTGAACTTATCTGGGAAGCACTTCATCTCCCCTTCCATTCTAAATGATAGCTTTGCTGCATAGAATAATCTTGGATGTAGGTCCTTGCTTTTCATGACTTCAAATATTTCTTTCCAGTCCCTTCTTGCCTGTAAGGTTTCTTTTCAGAAATCAGCTGATAGCCTTATGGGCACTCCTTTGTAGGTAACTCTCTCCTTTCCTCTTGCTGCTCTTAAGCTTCTCTCTTTATCTTTTAATCTTGAGTAACTTAATGATGATGTGCCTTGGTGTGTTCTTCTCTGGGTCCAACTTCTTTGAGACTCTCTGAGCTTCCTGGACTTCCTGGAAGTCTATTTCCTTTGCCAGATTGGGGAAGTTTTCCCTCATTATTTGTTCAAATAAGTTTTCGACTTCTTGCTGTTGTTCTTCTTCTTTTGGCACCCCTATGATTCGGATATAGTGACATTTAAAGTTTTCTCAGCGGCTCCTAAGCCTCTCTTCATTTTTTTGAATTCTTGTTTCTTCATTCTGTTCTAGTTGAATGTTTATTTCTTCCTTTTGTTCCAAGTTGTTGATTTGAGTCCCGGTTTCCTTCCCATCACTGTTCATTCCCTTAATATGTTGCTTTATTTCACTTCAGGTAGCCTTCATTTGTTCTTTCGTTTTGCAACCAAGCTCCATCAGTTCTGTGGGCATCTTGATCACCAGGGTTTTGAATTCTTCATCAGACAGGATGGCTATCGATCTCCTCATCACTTAGCTCTTTTTCTGGAGTTCTGGTCTGTTCTTTCATCTGGGCCATATTCCTTTGTCTTGGCGCACCTGTTATGTTGTAAGGGGGCAGGGCAACCCTATATGCTGCAGTGTGGCACTGTCTGTGGGGGGGGAGTCAGAGAGGTAACGATGCAGCTTGCTTACTTGGTTCTAGCCCCACTTTCCATAGAAATCTCATGTGAGATTAGGAGTTTCTCCTGACATGGCAACCCCCACCCTAGCTTGCAGCTAGCTTTTGAGTCTTATTTTCCCATTCAGCCAGCCCTGCCTCACTCGGGCAGTCCAAGGCCTCACTGCAGGTCCTCTCAGCCAGGCCTGCTCACCAGGTCCACCTCTTTGCTGCGGGTCTCCTCCACCTGCCTGGCTGCCCTTCTCCTTCCAACCAGTCTGACTGAATGTTGCCTTAATTCCTTTGTTGTCAGAGTTCCATGTAGTTTGATTTTCTGGCACTTCTGGTTGTTTTTTGTTTTGAGATTGGTTGTTATCCTCCTTTTGGTTGTGCTAGGAAGCAAAGGGTTTCTACCTGCATCTCTATCTTGGCCGGAACTCCCTGCATGTGCAAACCCACCCTAGCGGGCAGCTCTGCAGAATAGTAAAATAATTTTAAACCTTTATTATAACCTGTACAGATAGCACTGCTTTAAGTATCAAAATCTTCTAAAAAACTTATAGATCAAGAAAATTATAGCTCTATGAGTAAACATCCACAAAAATCAACTAAAAAACAACTGTACCAATAATTTAGGCTCCCAAGTTAACTTTCTGTCTTCCCTAAGTGTCATCAATAAAAAGCACAGGTCTTCAACTGTAAACAGATGAGATTAATTGGCATCTGTGGCTATAAAATGTCCCCTACATAGGGTCTCACTGTGTTAAGACCTGTGTCTCTCCTGTCTGATAATCTCTGAGCTAAGTCATTTAGAAAACCAGGACAGAACTGATGGAGAAAGAAAAAAAAAAATCAGCTAATAACCTAAACCATGATTTGTACTCAGAAACAGTAAAATTAGTAACTGGTACATAAACAGATAATAAAAACATATCTATGCCATGTTGTTTCCATCATTACCCAGAAAGTCAGTGGCCTTACTTCTGTTATCTAGCAATTTAAATGGTTCTAAAATGTTACAACTGACAAATCACCTGTTATATCATACTTGCAATCTAACACGAAGAGTAGAAAGCAGCAGCTCACCCAGATACAAGTTTTTATTAGACTCAATTAAAAGGTAAAGACACTGAAATCACTCAAATTCCTGGAGAGCTGGCCAACTATACAGACTTTGCCTTGAAAGTACATACGGTATTTCATCACAGACTGGGAAATTTCATGCTGAAATTCAAAGTATGATTAACCTCAAGGGTGTTTCTATTGGATTTTGTCAATGCTTTTTCCACAGGCAGAACCCCATTAGAAAATAGACACTCCTTTATTGCTGAAAAAGTTAGGAAAATAATCCTGCAAATACTAAGCCAAAACAAGACCAAGAGTCCCATTTTCATGTAACAGTAACCTCAGTTACTAAACAGGGACATTTCCCATGGTAACAGTTAACCTATAAGAAACTATAGTTACCTATGAGCACCTATGAGAAACACCAAGACACAAACAATAGCTAGGTAATAAGTAGTATTGAATAGCAATTTAAAATAAGGGAAGAACTGACTAGATTTTTATCCAAAGCATGAAAAGAACTATCTGTTGTAATGCAGGCCAGCATTTCAGAGAATAAAGAGGACTGCAGACATTTAAAGATTTCAAAGAATGCTTATCAATTGTTCTCCATCTCCTTTAAGACCAAACTATAGGAAGCTACCAGGGTAACTTTAAGGACTTTATACTTAAAAGAAAGAAACTTCTTCCTGATAAGAACTGAATGCCCAATTAATTTTCCAGTTTATAGAATGTTTTTCTCTGCAGAACTTTAAAAGATTCTCTTAAGCCTTAGTCAGAGTAGTTTAAACTAAGACTCTCAGAGAACCAGATTTCAAGGAAATTCCCTCTAACTTTGAGGATTCACAATTAGAACTATAACATGAATACTTACAAGGCATATTCAGGTATAGGTAACTTGTTCACATCAAATATTTCTTTATCCTTCATCAGATATACTGAACGTATATAGGAGACAAAACACTGTAAAACAGGTTTAAATGTATGACATAATAACAGTCAGAAATAAAAATGAATTTAAAGCAAGATAAAATTAACCAAAGGGATAAATCCAACAGTAGTGAAAAACCTCAAAAATAGTTGAGTATATCCCCCCATTCCACAAAAAAAAAACCTACTTTTTTAAAACTGTAATATTAAAAAGACTTTAAATTTGGTTTCATCAAGCCAACTCAACATAGAATATCACCTTCTCATAAAACTATTCTAGAAGTTATTATCATTCAGTTGCAACACAATGTAATGGGGGGAAACATAGGCTTTGGAATAATACAGATGATAATCTGAGCTCCATATTTTACTTGATGAGAAAGTTTCTTATTTCTCTGTCAGTCCCCTCATCTATCAAACAGACGTAACAGCACCTTCTATTATGAGAATTAAATAAGAAAATGCATGTAGAATACCAAGGCTTATCTTCCAGAATACAGAAAGTATCAATAAGTGCTCATTATTAGTAAAAAATACTACTGTACTAGTCAAAGGACAAGTTTTCTAGCAAAATACAATTTTACTGTACCTAATTAAATTCAATTTAATAAAATCATGACAGGAACAAGTTTACTCCTAAAGTTTATTCCTTTTCTATTATAATTTCAAGTAATTCATCATTATAATTTCAAGTAATCTGTCCTCATGCAATATATTCTTCCGCTTGTTTTTGTAAACTATCTTTATGCCAAGAACTATACAAACCAAAAATTAAACATGATCTGTTTGTAAAACAAACAGGTAACAAAGATTATAAAACACTCTAAGTAGGCATTTTTATTTTTAGATCTTAAAATTGATTTTTATAAAGTATATTTAATTCTCATTGTATACTTCTAAACTTTACATTTTCTCTAACTTTATACTAATCCTTCCTTCCAACCATTCACACAAATCTTCATACCATCTTCCTGTCTACACGGGCATGATCATGAGTGGCTCCAGTTCAAGTATAATTTTTCCCCTAAAACATCACAGGGGTGTCCAACCCATTGCCTGCAGGCCACATGCGGCCCAGGATGGCTATAAATGTGACCCAACACAAACTCGTAAATTTACTTAGAACACTGAGATTTTTTTGTTTTCATTAGTGTTTTGTATTCAGTGTGTGGCCCAAGACACCTCCTCCTCCAGTGTGGCCCCGAGACACCAAAGGTTGGACACCCATGAAAGAAATCACCCAAGTTGCTTATCGCTTTTGTTCTACCCAGATTAAAACCAAAAGCTAGAAAATCACTTCTATGAAACTAGAAAGCTTGCTGCTGCTGGGAATACAATCAGCCATTCTGCTAAGCCATGCGTGAAACCCAATAAATCACATCATTTATTTCAATATGCTATTCTGTAATCTTTGTTCTGGCAGGCTCGTTTTGTGTTTTGCACAAACCAGTGAAATGACATCCTTCCAGTGCTTCATATTTCCTAATTCATAACTGAATGATCTCCTAGGTATTCAGCAAGTCACAACATATCAGAATTTATATATATTATTTTAAAATGCACATACTATTTGCAAAGCTTTTAAAAGGAAGATTTAATTCCTAGCTTAAAGTGTGTCCACTGAACAAAACATGTCTATTCCCATATAAATGTCCAAAAGGTCTAAAAAAAATGTGTTTAAAGGGCTTTCCATAAGATTTCAGGTGAAATGAGTTTATAGAAGTCCAACTTTGAATAGTTCTTTATCTGGTTTTCTTCTATCGTGGGGTTAATTTTTCCTGATGTTATCATGAAGTTCTGAAGAAAGGCGGGCTTGAGTTGGAATCTGAAGTCTGCCACTTAATAGCCATGTGGCCCTGGACAATTTTTAATTTTCAGAAAATACTATATACTCATCTATAAAATCAAATTAGTGTCACCTACCCACAGGTTTTTGGGAAGGTTAAAACAATTCACGAACTGTCCCGTGGCATAGCTAAGTACCTGGCACACAGTAAGCATTCACATTTTAGCTTTCATCATGTTATTTGAAGCACAGTGATGATAATTTGATAAAATATAACATAATTTGTTAAGCATAAGAAAGATCTGTTCTTTAAATAAAACTTCCTTGCTGAAAATATCCAGTTTCAAAACCATAACATTAAAGCTTGGCTATGACTGGTTTTCGGCTTCAGCTCTTCTTTATGAGGGTGCCCTTTCTAAACCGCCTTTATTTTTTTCCTCCCACTTTATCTGCTGAAATAGAATCAAACCTCTGAATCCCTGCTCTCTCCCTCATTGCTGATATATCATGGTAAGTGCAGATGTAGACGTGGTACGCAGATCTCGTGATTATGATATAAGTAAAAGAGTGGTGAAAATGAAGAGCTTTATAACAAGGACTAAAATATTTATTTGTCAATTCAAAGACTGGATAACTGCACTCATAATGCAAATTAATTTCACATCTTCCCTTTCAAAAGAATCTACTGCTGGGGACTCTAAGAACTAAAAAATAAGTTTAACTAAAAATAACATTTCTTTTTACATTTGCTAATCAAGAGAATCTCAAAGTCCACAAAAGTAATTTAGCAAATAAGTTATATTTATAGATTAAAATCTCAGTCCTAAAGACAATTTAGCAAGAGTGTTATGCTTTCTAGAATTTTAACTTAATATAAGAGGAGATGTTAATTTTACAGTCAAGAAAGCACAGTCATGAGTTATAAACTTTATAGAAGTCAAATGTTCATTAACTTTTCAATTATACTAGAAATCAGGTCACTATGCACTTAAAAATCATCTTTAAGAGGACTTTCTATGAACAAGTAATAGACATTTTCCCAGGTTACTATAGGAAATATATATATATATATTTCTTTTATATATATATATATAGTCTTTTCAAAGTTTAAAAATATATAAAAAATATATAATTCTTTTAAAAGTTAAAAAGTAAGCTAAGCTTACTTAAAAATTATACTACTTGAATATCTGAGGCATAACCATGCGACCAGAAGTATGAGAAAATTATTAAATTTAACTTTATTATACATATGCTCCATTCCAATGAAGGTATCTAATTCAAAAAATAACTTACCCTTTGAGCTTTTTCTTTTAAATCTTGATCTTGAGCTAAAAATGACTCCAATCTTTTCTGGACATCTACAAGTTTTTCTGGATTTATTCTTTGTAACAAAAAGATAAAGGTTAAAGTAAGACATTTCAATTTTGGAAACTGAAACTAGTACACAGAATTTTCCTGTTTTCCTTAGTACTTTTATATCTATAACATTATTTCTCATCTATGAGCCAGATTAAACTGAAATTACACTGAACAGAAATTTGACTCTCTTGCATATTATTAATAATACAGGAAAAAGAAATGAAAGATCAAATATCTGTAAACACCCAAGCTGAGTAAAAGATACTGAAGTTAATAAATAGCACAATTAGCATTGGTAACTTAAGTCTGTAAAGTTAGAAAGTAGCCTTTTGTGGGAGATGAATCATCAATGAAATGGAATAAATGAAATCTAATGTCATCTGTATATTTGTTTTCAGTCAAATATCATAAAACCAACTTCAAATAAACAAGTGGACAAGGGATATTAATATCATTTTCCTTTTCTGAATATTAGGCATAATATAAAAGAATCGTTACTTAACTCTGCCCAGTTAGGCTACAGAAATAAATGAAATTCTTACAAGGGTATGAGATTCACACCAAAAAACCCATTTGTTTTCCTGATTTTAGATTGAACCACTTTGTTCACACAAGGCTGAAGTGATGACAGGCACTGGCAGATTAGGTGGTTTTAGCTAGGGTTTTTTTTTTAATTATAGTAAATTTCAAAATATACGAAGGTAGACAACTTTCACTCAGACAATTACCACCTCACAGCCAATGTTGTTTTCATCTAAAGTCTTTCCGCTCCTACCCCCAATTAAACAACCTTCCCAATTATTTTCCTACAAATACACGCCAGGGTGTTTCACAGACCCCAAAACAAGTGAGCCTCTGTTCAGTTCTGCTAACACTCAATCTAAATATCTTCAATGACAGGGGAATACAATCCTCTGAAATGAACAAATAACCCTGAAAATTTTCATCCAGGAGGTTTAGTTCTTTCAACCATCAATGTCTCTTAAAGCCAACATGTTCTATTTTTTATCTTATTTTCTCTACCAACAGTCTTCTGAAAAAGTTAAAAAAAACTAACAAAAAAGTCACAAACCAAACAGTAGAACATATTAGGAGGAGGGAATCAGGCATACATAATTAAGCACAATAATTTCATGCCTTCATTATCTGAACAATAACATCATGACACAAAGTAGTTCCTACTTGATTTCCTTCACAGGCACTTTCTTCTGGAGAAGCTGCTGTACCATCCCTTTTTCTTCTGAGGGAAGCAAAATTAATAAAGCTTCACCATTCTCTTTATACCTAAACAAAAAGCAAATAAAATCTCTTCCATATCAATACAATCTACATTTTATATTTTGACAGTTTGATGATAGGCAACATGTAAGCAAGTTCACCTAATTTAGTAAACAGTAGAAATACCATTTCATTTAACTCATATGGCAACAGAAAACTGGGACTCTAAATATCTTTTTAAAATTTTCGTCACTACGTATAATACCTAGTGACTTTGTGGCTATACCACAATAGAAGACTTAGACCCTAAGAAACAAATCAAACAATTTTTTTTCATGTCTAATTTTTATTCTGAAATGCAAAGCTCTTCTGAACTGAAGTAGTTGACATACAATATTATATTAGTTTCACATACAGAACATAGTGAAAGGGATCACCACAAAAAGTCTACTACCCATCTGTCATCATACAAAGTTATTGTGATATTGATATTATTAATATTCCCTATGTTGCACTCTACATCTCCATGACTTATTTATAAGTTTGTACCTCTTACTCCCCTTAACCTTTTTGCCCATACCCCCACCACCCAACCCTCTGGCAATTATCAGTTTTTCTGTACCTATGGGTCAGTTCATTTTGTTTGTTCGTTTTAGTTTTTTTAGATTCTGCATCTAAGTGAAATGAAAGAGCATTTGTCTTTCTCTGACTTAACTGCAAAATAATACCCTCTAGGTCTATCTATGTTGTCACAAATGTCAAGATCTATTTCTTTTTCAAGGCTGAGTAATAGTCCAGTGTGTTATGTGCATGTGCACAAACATCCACTTCTTGATCCATTCATGTAGTGATGAACACCTAGGTTGCTTCAATAACTTGACTATTGTAAATAATGCTGCAGTTAACACAGAGGTGGTGGATATATCTTTTTGAATGGTTCCACTTCTGGGGGCTTATCTGAAGAAAATGGCTGGATCCTTCTTTGTCTGTTGTTCTATAGCCTTTGTTTTAAAGTCTTTTTGTCTGACTAATTATTGGTATCCTAGCTTCTCTCTTTTTTTTTCTTCATTTCAATTTTCAGGAAATATCTTTTCCATCCCTTTATTTTCAGCCTCCGTGTATCTTTCAATCTGGAGTCTCAAACAGGCAGTATATGTAGGGGTCTCATTTTATTTTTTTTAACCATTCAGTCATCCTGTTTTTGCAACGGAGCATTTAGTCAACTTCACTTGAAGTAATTATTGATAGGTATGTGTTTATTGCCATTTTAATTGTTTTCATACTAGATTAATAAGTGGTTGGTCTACTATCTTCACCATGTTTGCCTTTACCAGTGACATATTTTTCTCATATATTTTCTTATTACTAGTTTTGGCCTTTTCTTTTCCACTTAAAGAATTCCCTTTAACATTTCTTGTAATGTTGGTTTCATGGTGATGAACTCCTTTAACTGTTGCTGTCTGAGAAAATCTTGATCTCTCCTTCAATTCTGAATGATAACCTTCCTGGGTAGAGTATTTTTGGTTGTAGGGTTTTTTTCTTTAATCATGTTAAATATATCCTTCAGCATGCAAAGTTTCTATTGAAAAGTCAGTTGACAGTCTTATGGGCACTAGTTGTTTTTCTCTTTCTGCTTTTAAGATCCTCTCTTTAACTTTTAACAATTTAATTATAATGTATCTTGGTGTAGGTCTCTTTGGGTTCATCTTATGTTGGGACTCTCTGTGCTTCCTGGACTTGATGTCTGTTTCCTTTGCCAAGTTAGTAAAGTTTTCAGCCATTATTTCTTCAAATGGGTTTTCTGTCCCTTTCTCTCTCTCCTCCTTCTGGGGACCCTTTGATTCTAATGTTAGTACACTTGATGTTGTCCCAAACGTCCCTTATGCTATCTTCCTTCTTTTTAATTCTTTTTTCTTTTTGATCTTCCAGTTTGGTGACTTCCACTATCCTGTTTTCCTGATTGCTTATCCATTTTTCTGTGTCATCTGATTTGCTGTTGCTTCCCTCCAGTAAATTTTTCATTTCAACTGTTACATTCTTCAGTTCTGTAATGTCCTTTCTTAGAACTTTCATGTCTTTGTTCAAGTTGCTGAAGTTCTGACTTGAGTTTTTTCATTTGTCTGGAAAGTTGAATGAGCATCTTTATGACTGTCACTTTGAATTCTTCATCTAGCATACAGCTGACTCAGTTTCATTCAGTTCGTTTCCTGGGGTTTTGTCCTGGTTTTTTTGTTGTTGTTGTTTGGAACACATTCTTTTCTATCCTCATTTTGCCTGTTTGTTTCTGTGTATTTGTATTATATAGGTAAGCTAAATCTCTTGATCTTGAAAAAGTGGCTTTATTTTCCTGTGGGGCCCTTATTTAGAAGATGTCCACCTTGTCACCAGAGCCAAGTGCTCTAGAGGGTGAACTAGTGTAGCCTCCTGTTGTGGCTGAGCCACAACTTCTATGGACACACTAGCAGGCAAGGCTGGTATCTGGCCTGGTGGCTGTGAGGCCTGGCCACAATTGTTGCAGGCTCACTGGAGTGCAGGACAAGGCTTCAATGTGGCTGGCTGTAAAGTCCGCCCCCCACTGTTGCAGACACACTGTGTGCAGACACACCAGCTGTGTGCTGGTGCTGAGTGATATTGCCCACTGTGTGTGGCAGGGCAGGAAGTGTTTTGGAGGGGTGCTACCCTGGGCAGGTCCTCAGGGAAATGCCAGGGTGGGGCAAACAGTGTTAGCAAGGTTAATGGATAGTGTCAGATGTGACACCTGCCAGTGTCAGACCACCCAGTTAAAGAAAGGGGAAAAATGGTGCCCATCAGTACCTGTGACATGAGCAAGTTCCAAAAGATCCCTGTCCCTCCAGCACACACCCTAAAATTAAGTCAGTGTATCACCTTCACATATGGCCTAGTCGCTTTTCAAACTGCTCCCTCTGTGCCAGAACTCGGAAAGAGCACAACCTAGGTTTCCTACAGCCTCGCTGGTTTTCAAAGCCAGATGTCATGAGGTCTCTACTTCCTGGTTCAGGTCAACCAGGCTAGGGCCCAGACCCTTTGCTCTTCAGGAACAACGACCTCTGCAGTTGTGATAACCCTCCCACTCGTGAGTCACTGCATGAGAAGTAGGGAGTAGGGTAGGTCCTGACCAGGCTTAGTCTCTGCCTCACCTACCCTTTTCAATGTGGCTTTTACTTTGTATCTGTAGCTGTAGAAAATCTGTTGGGCTAGTCTTCAGGTGGTTCTCAGAAATAGTTATTGTATATGTAGTTGCAGTTTTGGTATCAATGAGAGGAGGTGATTTCAGGATCTTCCTGCTCCGCCAGCTTCAACTTGAATCCAGGAGCCTTGCTCCTAAATGCCAATTTAGCTTGTCCATGAATACTCATTCCCTATGGTTGGTGCACTGCCCCCACAAGGCACATGCCTCCAGACAGGATCACCTGAGTCACTGCTCCTAAACAGAATTTCTTAAATAGCTCTCTACCTATAGCAAGGAGACAATTTCTCATTCAAGCCACTAGAGCAGCAATTTTCACCTAGTGAGCTATGGTGCACCAGTGTGCCACGAGAATTTTTAAAACATGCAGTACCTGACTATTTCATCAGGGGCACTGACCTCTTTTCCCTTAGACTCACAAATAAAAAGGAAAAAATGACAACAACCAACACGACAGCAGATGTCCAATGTGAATGAATCAAAATTACACCTATATTTTTGTCAGACTGGCAAAAGATATATTTGTGTGTGCTACAGAATTTTAGCAATTAGTTTATGTATGAGATGTGATGAAAAAGGTTGAAAATCGCTGCACTGGAGTGCTGTAATAAACATGAAACCCAATACATTAATGAAATCCAATCAGCTTCCCAGGGACTGGACTAATAAGAAATGGATCTCCACCCAGGTAAAAAAGCTTGCCTCTAATCCATGTACTTCTTTTCCCTTACCTAGTAAAATCTTATTTCATGCTGTACCATCAGAAATTTCTAAATGAGCAGGCCACAGGGCACCCACAGTTACTTAATCTTCTTGTGCTGTATGAATACAGATTTCCCTGAAAGCTTCGTGTCAGCTATTAGATCACGCAGCAAGACACAATGGAATTGGGTATGTGTGGAAATTTTTTAAAGACACACAAAGTAATCTCAAGGTACTTTCTCCAGGGTTCATTCCATAAAATAAGAGGGGCATGTTTTTATAGTTAACCAAATAAACTATTAACTGAGCAACTGCGCCAGGGATAAACCAAAGAACAGAAAGAAATAGAAGATGAATATCCCTGTCTTCAGTGATCTATCAAGCCCGTTGACTAGAAAAGACACACATACACAAAAGCAAGAGATTTAAGAAAAAGCCCCAAAAGGGTAAACGAGTGTCAAAGGACAACTACAGGCAATAAATGCCATGAGCTCAGAAGTGAAAAGAGACTACTCGCATTTAGCCAGAGAAAAAAGAAACATAGCAGATGGAATTTGAGGCAAGTCTTGAAAATGGAAAAGGAAAAACCTAAGGTATCCCAAAGGGGGCGAATGGCATGAACAAAGAAACGGAAACCAGAAAATACAAGGCAAACTGAGAACTGACGACAGGAGAAACTGAAGGCAGTACATACAAGTAAACAGCAGGAGAGGTCGCTGTAAAGTGCACTCGGGTCTGGCTTGGGAAAAACCTTGGAAGCCTCTGTAGAGAGAAACTGGATACCACCGTATTTAAGCAGAATTTTATCACTGAACACTGGAGGGAAAAACTTGTTGACCTATTCATCTGCACTATAAAAATGGAAGGGCAATGTTTACCCTGCATGTTGACTTTTTTTCACTTCTACAGATGAGGTAAAACACCAGTGTAATACCTTGATAGAAGTTAAGTTGTGTGTGTGTATCTTTACCTGTACACAGACAGGTAGAAAAGTATGAACTAAGTCAAAACTGTTAAAAGTTTTACATTAATTCATAATTTTTTTAAGAAATTAAGGGATCACTATATTCCAAGCACTGAAATAGAGTAATAAAACAGACATACTTCCAGCTGTCACAGAGCTTACATTCTACACAGACAGACATCAAAACAAGTAAGTAATAGTAAAATGGTGTGAGTATTACAGTAGACATGCAGAAAGCTATGAAAATATATAAGGGAGAGTTCTACTGAATGTAGTCTAGGAGTCAAGAT
Organism: Carollia perspicillata; assembly: GCA_004027735.1. Lineage (NCBI taxonomy): Eukaryota > Metazoa > Chordata > Mammalia > Chiroptera > Phyllostomidae > Carollia > Carollia perspicillata. The sequence continues at coordinate 27,077 of PVKM010005082.1, forward strand.
AACTCCCCAAAGGAAATGACCTCTATCTAAGAGCTGAGTCCTAAAGAACAATTAGAAATTTATCAAACATTATAGAGTCAATTTTCCAAAGGGCAAAGGCAGCAGTTGAGAAAGTCAAGTTTTGTCTTCTTTATGTTTATTTGCTTTTTCTAGATTTCCTAAATGCACGTGTATTATAGAATAAGGCTGAACACATACGGGGGGGCAAAGTAGGTTTGCACTTACACTTGTGAGTGCACGAAACACAGTTTATTCTTCTATTATTTATTATATTACTTTTCCACATAAACAGCTGTAAACCTACTTTTGTCCCATCTGTTTTTATTACTTTTACTAAGTAGACTTCATAACTGAAAAGCTAGTAGCAAATACCTTCCTAGCTGTATTTTAATACAGACTAGTATGACTAAATGTTTCATCTTCATTTCCCATGGAGAAATATGAATTTAAGGCATCCCCCTAAGCACTGTTGGCCTAAACTAACTGTGACGGCAGAGATTATTAATATATGTAGTGAGGCAACAGCCTGAGCAGACAAGGTATCTAAGAGACCACAAGTCTAAGATATCACAACTTCTGAGGCTCCAAGATTTCAGCAGGAACCAGTTCAGCACCAAAGAGGACAGAGATCAGGTAACGCAGACCACTACGCAGTACATTTACTAAAATTCGTTCGAGGCAGCTAGAATTGAGGTGAAGTCAGTAAGAATGCTTATTTTGTGTGGCCCAAAGAACAATCAGGAAGGAGGGAGATCAGTGGATTAAAGATAAGCAACACTTTAAACACCCTGTATCCAGATTCAGAGATGGAGAGAAAATACATAGTCCCCCACTCTACGCAGGACCAGAACTGCGGCAAAAGGGTAAAGAGAGAGCTCTGGGATATCAAAGAGGCATCCACTAAAGGTCTCTGATGTTCAGACTGACTCATAAGCCGGAATAATAAGTCTAATGGTCTGTATCTATCTTATCGGCCCATTCGTGCTTCCAGGAAGAATCTGGGAGAAAGAGTCATGATTAAAGTCACAAGAGGGCCATATCCAAACCTTTTAAAACTATAGCTAACACACACACACACACACAGGCTAAATGAGGTTCAGACAGACCACGATACTGAAATTTAGAAGAAAAAGAAAGATTCCCAAAGAAAAACGAGGGGAAAATGTCCAAGTGAACCCCATGAGGCAAGTATCTAGTAAAAAGACCACACTAGCCATTTTACTTACTTTACATCACACACAGCTTTCCCCAGAAACAACTACCTCCCACACACCAACACCCAGTAAGCTTCTATTTCAAAAATAAAGGCACTTTTAAAAAAGAAGGCATAAGCACATTTCCCTTTTTTTAATGCTTACAAGAACAGTTTATTTACCCATGAGCTAGCTTTTAGATTTCAAAAGCAATATCCAAAGCCCAAGGCTAAGTATATGTACAAAGAGAAATAAATGTACTTTATATGACCTACAATTTTAAAACTCCGTATATTTAAGAAATTATTCTAAGAAACATTCTAAGCACCATATTAAAAGCCCAGAATCTCATCAAAAACAACAAAACAACAAAAATCTCATCTTCACCATCAGTATTAATACCTTGTTACATTTACATAGCTCTTCAGAATGTATACAGAGCTTCATTTGACATTAATTTGCCAAACTTAAAAGCATCCAAACAACGGAAGAAACAAATACAAAATAAAGTTCTGGAAAGTTCGAGAAGAGGGAGTGAGATGTTAGGGGGGAAACTCATCACTACATGTCAGAGACTTTTAATTTCCAATTCATTGCTTTTTTTTTTCAACTATGCCAGGATTCCCTCCAGAAAGAAGGATCCTCAACAGAATGATCACAATCGTCTGCTATCAGGAAACCTGCCTCTACATCTAGCTAAAATAGGTGACCCAGTCCCTTGGCTTTTGGAGCCCAACAGTAATTCTTCCATTTGAAATAACCTCCAAACAAACTATGGCCAGAGGAAGGAGTAAAAGCCTTGCCATTCTGGCAACAGTCTGCCATCTACCCAAGGACTACTCATCCTCAACTATTTCAATTCAGATTTTGCAAAACAAACTCTATTCTAGCTGAGTCTTTACGTGCCCTTTAACTTTGCTCATTCATACCTCTATCGCTGTAGCATGATCTGGCAGTGTTCACGACTGCTAAGCCACCCTCAGTTTTCCAAGCTTGGTTCTCCAACTTGGAGAAATTATTAAAGAATATATTGAAAATAATTCCATTTTTGTAATTTTTTTAAATGCACCAACATACTGCACATGATAAAATTTCTAGGTAGTGGGATTTGGGTATTTGTTTTGCCATTTTCTAAAATGTGTATAGTGAATAAGCATTACTTTTATAATAAAACACAAGTTATTAAAAAATAAGTAAAAAACTGTATATGCTTTTAATAATCTACATCTTTTTTATCACTCCTACTTCATTAACACATCCTAGTATTACCAAGTACCTAGTACTACCATTATTATGACCATTATCTTTGAAGACATGTACAAATTTGCCTTCCATACCTAACATATATATCATTTATACCTAAAATCTCATCATTAAATATTTAATGCATACACAAATGTAAACAAACCATGAGGAGTTGCATTACTACAGTGAATTTTAACCAGTATGTCACAAGAATTTTTAAAACATGCTCGACTATTTAGTCAGAAGCACTGACCTCTCTTCCCTTAGATTGTCAAATAGAAAAATGACAACAGCCAACAATAGCCATCCAGTGTGAATGAATCAAAATTATACCTATTTTTTATCAGAGCAGCAAAAAACGTTTTTTTCTGTGTGTCACAGAATTTTAGTAATCAGTTTATGTGTGCCATGAGGTGAAAAAGGTTGAAAATCGCTGCATTAGTAGATAAAATACTGGATTTGGGGTTAAAAGAACTAATTTCAAATCCTAGTTATACTATTTATAACCTTGGATAATGAGTCATTTTATCACTATATACCACATTTTTTATTTGTAGGTTATACAATTTAAATGATACAATCTAAGTCCTTAAGGATCTAAAATTCTATTCGTGCAACTACTAATAACTAGTCCCTGCTCACAATACAAGTCTGATCAAGAGGAAGAAAAATGGAGACAACTGTGGTCACATTCTGTATTCCACAGCTCTTCTTTTCTCCCCTCCCTGTTTCTCCTATTGTCCCTGTGTCTCAGCCTTACCCATGGCAAACAGCCTCAAGAGTTCCTGCCACTGTGGGAGGACAGTGCAGCCAGCCATGCAGAGAGACAGCCATGGGAGTCAGAATCCAACCGTTCTGTTCTTCTGGCACATGGTACAAAGTAAGGCTTATTCCAGGAAAAAGCGTATCTCTGACTCACAGAATATCTAAAGACTCTACACTAGGTTTAAGAAAAAGACAAGGAAATACATCTGCAGCCAAAGATCTCAGAAACATAAACAAGTATACCACAATAGGCTCAACAGTTTGACGAATGAAGTTCATCATCAAATAATTGGAAAGAAACCAAACTGGCTAACATACATTGCATGGGAAGCTTCTAGAAAACTGATTAAGAATAGGGATTTATGGTGTTCCCAGGGCAAACGTGGAAATTAAAGACTGCTGACTTTCTTCAGAAAAAATTTTTGAGATTTAAGTTTTTAACAAATTTCAAACAAAAAGAAAACCCATTTTAAAGCAGTACTGATACCAACTAAAATTATACTTTCAGGATACTGAGTTAGCTACAATTAACCCCATTTTACAGGAGAAGAAACTGAGACTTAAAAAGATTAATAACTTTTCCAAGGTTACATAGCCTTCAGATGACAGAGCCAAACCCAAGTCTCTGGACTTTTGACAGTGTCTGATCAACTGTGGAGTGTGTCTCTCTCAGGTCCAAATAAAGAAGAAAAAATGCATATATTCTAATGCACGATCATGAATGACAGCAAATTCAAGTGACCTACCTTACTTCTCCAAGTACCTTTCATGCGATCTAAAATCCCCGCATGGGAGGAGCAGCCACTACGCTAAATAAAAACAGCTGCTTTAGGGTCAAGATAGAGGAGTACGCGTGAGAGTCCTGCCTCTGGCAAATTGTGGATGACTGTGGTGGGCACCATAGGTGGTAGTGTCTTTCAAGCAATCAAAAGTTTTCGCTATTCTCCAGTGGGAGTAAATCACAGACTACGAGGGAGGGTGACAGCGATGAAAACCAGGGCTCCGCAGCTGGAAGGCAGCTTTGCAGTCTGGGGACGTGTTTTCCATGATCAACGGCACTATGGCTCGAGTCAGAGGGAAGGAGGACCTCTGGAACTCCATCACAAGTGGAGCCGTAACAGGAACCACCCTGACAAGAAATGAACCAGTGGCCACAGCTAGGTCAGCCACGAAGGGTCGCATTCTTCTAGCTTTAACTGAAGGAGCTAAAAGATTTCTTCTAGCTTTATTCTAGATTTAATTGAAGGTTTGCCTCCGTACAATTTCCCAATGGTCTTCAGTTTGCTGAACACCCCTCCCGGTTGCCTTCAGTCCAGTTACCATTGTCACCTTTTGGAGACTATCAGCAGAATCAGAAGACTACTCTAACAGAGTGAGCTAGAGTTCAAGAAAGGCTCTCAAAACATTAAGTTGCAGACTGTTTTTAAAGCCAGAGTTGAGACGACTATGGCCAAATAGGCTACAAAGAAACATTTAGCACTTTTTTCTAAAGGAGCATTGGGGTGGGTTTTTAAAGATAATCCATTTATTTATTCACTCATGGACTGCATTTGTGATCACAGTAAATGTCTAGTATTTTTAAAAGAAAATATGTTAAGTGCTGAGGAGATGAAGGACCACAGGGCAAACGGCAGTAAGACTGGCCATCATCTCCTTGGAGACTTCTGCATGGTTTTGTGTTCTGCTAGTCAAACAATAAAGATTCCTAGACTCCTGGAACTTGTTCCTTTTAAAATAATAGTAATAATAATAATTAACAACAATAATAATAATAATATCATATTCTTTAAATAACCAGCTGCTTTGGGCACACTGGCAAGAACATGAGATGTGGAGTCAGAAAGATCCAAGCATAATCCTAGCCTTGGTACTTCCTGAATCAGCTTGGACATATTAAATGAGGTTAAATGAGTTTGTTTATTTATTCACTCAGATATTTATTGAATGTTAGGAAGTGGCTAAGCTACAATTCAAGCATTGCCTGTGTGGGTACAGAAGTGACAAGTCTTCCCCGCTTAAAAAAATAAAAAGCAACAGTCAAATCTCTTCATGAGCGTACTGGTGACAGGCCTCCTTGGAGACAAACATTGAATATTTGCCAGTGGGAGGGTCCTCACTATGAGATATTGTTAACAGGATGCACCAGGTTTATTTACAGTCTATGGATTCAGGAGGTAAGTCACCACAGTCGACCTCATAACTGAGTCTACCAATGGCCCATCTGTGTAAGTGATAAGCCCCACATACCGCTCACAGACTCTGAGGTTAGTCTGGGCAGAACACAACCTGATGTGCAAGAATAGACCAGTACAGCTGTGTTGAAAGTCCCAGATCTTTTAACACATATACCTCATGATTACCTTTTTCCTTGAAATTATTAAAGTTTGATATGAAGTGTATTAGGCAGTTTCTACAATGATTCAGGTCTTCTTGTATTCACACTCTTGTAGTCATCCCCTACACAATGAACTGTGCTAATTTGTGTATCCACTAGGATACTACAGATAAGATGGAGTGTGACTTCCGAGTCTAGGTCATAAATGACATTGCATCTTCCATCTTACTCCTGTTTCCCCTCTCATTTGCTCTCTCTGATGATGAGGCCAGCTGTGTAAAAAGAGGACAACCCTATGAGGACAACCACACAGAAAGGACCTGAAAGGCACCTCTGAGCAATAGTCAGTGGGGAAAGCAATGCTAGCAACAAGCATGTGAGTGAGCTTGGAAAAGGGTCCATATCCAGTTGAATCTCAAAGTGCTGTGTGACACCCTGACTGTAGTGTGTGCGCACACACACACAAAATATACACTAAACTAAGTTTTAGTAGATTAAGAATAATCACTGACCAATAGCCAGAGACCCAGATGACCCACCGAAACTATAATATACAGTTCTTTAAGCCACTAAATTGTGGGGTAATGTGTAAAATTGAAATAGTTAATTAATATATTAGATAAGATCTCTAATTCCTGCATTTACTTTGAGAAACTAATTGTGTTATCTCAAATGCCTACTCTGAGCCAGACCTTGTTCTGAGCACTCAAGGTACCTCAATTAAGTAGACAACTTCCTTGCCTTTATGAAGCTTACACTCTAGGAAAGAGAATGAAAAGCAAACAATAAATATAAGCAAATGCTCTAGTATATTTAAAGGTGTTAAGTGCTATGAAAAAATATAGAGAGCAAGGTAAGGAGGAGTGGTTGGGGTAAGGTAAGAAAGATAGCCATGTGGATATTTAATAAAAAAGCATCCCAGAAGAAACAAACAATATGAAGGCCGTAACACGCAAAACATGCCTGGTGTGTAAGAGAAACAGCAAGACCAGTGTGGAGCAGAGCACACAGGTGGGGAATAACAGCAAACAGGGCTGTGGGGCGGGGGAGGGGAGGGGGGTGGAAGGGTGCACCGTGTAAGCAAGGTCTTCATCTGTTACTCTGAGTGAGCTGGGAAGCCATCAGAGGATTCGCATGATTTTACTTGTGTTTTCAAAGGATCACTCTGCCTGCTCTGTTGAGGGCACCAGGAAGGCGAGGGGGTAGTGCCCCGGAAATCATAAGACTCCTAAGAAATATCAGCCCTTTTACTCACCTCAACAGTTCGACTGGTCATATTCTATTCCAGCTCCTCGATGCTTCTTGATGCAAAATAAAGAACTGATTTTGCCCTTTTTTTTAAGCTTTAAATTCTACATACTAACAAACAAAGGCAGAAGCAATAGCCTCTACACAAGAGGAATAGACTTCAGATAGATTCTTCATAAGTCTACGCTAAAGAAATGAAAAAAGTAAGCATTTTCATTAGTAAAGATTGTTCCTACCTTAAATCTAAGACACACATAGTAGGCTTCAGGAAATTAATGCTCATGGAAATTGTCTTTTCACTTTTATTATTTTAATTTATAAACCAATTAAAGACATTTAAATTTTTCTTCATTATCTATTCCATAAAGTACCAGTATTTTCCACAAAACAAGCATCACAAACTCCTCTCAAGTTATCACATTAGAAATGTAAACCACTTTCTATCTGCATATTTGCTGTTATGGATCCAAACTGCTGAAGAGTGTGCCCTGAGAAGAACTATCCTCTGCTGCCCCCTAGCGGAATCACTTAAATCACTCCCAAACAAAAGCAGATCCACAAAATGCAGCCGTGGTTAAATACGGTACAGCTGGAATATCCCTGGACTTCACCACTACTCTGGAAAACAGAACATTTATATAGATTCCCAACTTTCATATAGCAACTCCCAATATAAACAGTTACATGAAGATGTGGGGGGGGGAAGTACACTCCCCACAACACTCCCCAAATGAAAGCATTTAAAAAATTCGGAGTATCTGATATGCACCTACTTTCTATTCACAAATCATTATTTTCAAACTGGGCATTTTTATAAGAAGTGGAAGAGCTTGATTTTGTGAGTACCAAAAATTGCAAGCCCTAAAGACAATCACTTTTAAGTGGTAAAAGTATCACAGAATACAGCTTTAAAAAACCAGATTTGGATCCCTTGCCTTATTTGTCTCTAAAGATCACTACATTAAAAAATATATATATATATATGGATGATTATGGAAAACAGAGCGAAATTTTTCTCAATTGTTAAATATCATAAGAACATTAGACAGGTGAATAAATGAAAACAGAGTAAGTAGTTCAAGGCAACAAGTAAATGAGTCACCCTTTATTTTCACCGAGCTAAAACAGGAAAAAATTATTTCCTCAAACCTTACCTATTTTGCCACAAAGCACTGAATTCATTTCTCTATATTCATATATCATAGTTCAATTCCAAAAGCAAACACTATCTGGCAACCTGGTTTGAATTACAGCATATGGAAAGGATTTTAATTAGTTTCAAATTTTAATTTAGCCTTTATTCAATTCAATTATCCAGGCTCATGGCCCACAAAACTTTCTAATTACCTCTAAACCCATTAATGGCAACGTTTAAAACTGCAATTTAGTCATTTCTTACTAAATTGCCAAAGAAAAAATACACATTACATATCCTAAACTATTCTATTCACTATACATCCGAAAGTGTCAATTCAAAGTATTTTTGATTGGTTATGAAGGCTCAAACAAGCTTGTAATTTAAAAATTAATGGCCACATTAGAAATTACATTACAATAGTTTCTCAAATTAGTATTCTCTCTCTTAAAATACAATCTTGACGCTGTTCTACCTCCTCATCTCCAGTCACAAAGACCAATTTCATGTTCACCACGGCATGTTCAACTACATAACCTTTTTTAAAAAAATTTTATCCTTACCCCAGGACATTTATTGATTGCTTTTAAAGAGAGGGAGGAAGACAGAAAGACAAACATCAATGTGAGCGAAAAGTACAAATCAGGATTGGGGATCAAGGATCATGCCTGCAACCTAAGTATTTGACCTCACCAGGAATCGAACCCACAACCTTTCAGTTTATGGGACCACACTCTAACCAACTGAGCCATACCAGCCAGGGCTCAACTACAGTAACATTTTTAACAATTTCTCCAAGAAACGAAAACCCTGAAATATTTGCCCTTCATGGACATTTTCCTGAAACACTAAGTAAGATGTTCAATACTCTTCATATAGGAATAATAATTTTAAATAGGCTAAATGTATTCTATAAAGGAATCAGTTTTCCTGCCCATGTCAACATCAATGGCACATCTAAACGCCTGTATGCCCCTGGTCCAATATGCTAGTGAGAGACTAGATCCAACTTTATCTACCTAGAGGCCCATGGGTCCACAATATGTACATGGGTACCTGTACAAATTCACACATATTACACATCTGTTGAGGAGAATTAACCAATGGAAAAACATTCATTCCAACAACCACAATGAAAAATTTCTGAATATTAAAAAAATGAACTTCTGAATACCTCACTATGAAAGATAATCTGAACATGTATCCAAGATATCAAAGACCACTGACACACCATGCACCTTCTTATAAAATGGAAAACAGTGCTGCTATTCTACCTACGTCTCATTTACTTAGATCATTAAAATCAAAATGCCATCATTCTAAAGGCAAGTTTGTCTGAATGCAGAAAGACATCATACACAGAAGCCAGTTCTGACCCTGTTGCTTATTCAAATTATATAACTACAGTGAAAAAAAAAACTTACTTTTTAACCCTCTAGTACATATATCCTATTTTGAAAAGTTGTATCCTTCACTGTTATACTATTCTCTCTTCTCGTGTTGGTCTAAAGAAAAGTATTTAAGTGAGTACACTTTGATTATATTTAACAGCCCATGTTGGCCCATGTTTAACAGCCCATGGGCCAACAGTGAATCAATTCAAAAATGTTTAAATATTCAAACATTTTATGATAATTAGAAAATAAAGAGAAAGAAAGAGCTCTACCTTCTTCTTAGGCTCTCGAAGGATATGAAAAACCTTCACTTAAGCTGAAACAAACAAGAAGAGAATTCACCAGACACGAACAAAAAGAAAAAAATGTCTTTAAAGCCAACCAAGAACTGTGGACACAAAGATATTTAAAAGAACTAAGCAGTCCTGGCTGCTGTAGCTCAGTGGATTGAGCACGGGCCTGCGAACCAAACGATCGCGGTTCAATTCCCAGTCAGGGCACATGCCTGGGTTGCAGACCAGTTCCCAGCAGGGGACACACGAGAGGCAACCATACATTGATATTTCTCTCCCTCTCTCCTTCCCTTCCCCTCTAAAGATAAATAAATAAAATCTTTAAAAAAATAAATAAATAAAAAATTGACTTAAAAAAAAAAAGAACTAAACACCAAAGGGACTTCATAGATAAACAAGGGATAGAGGACATTTGGGCCACTTGCCAAAAGAGATGCAGGCAAACAGAAGAGCAAACCTGATGGAGAAATGAGTCTCTGGTTGGATGGGGATTCAAATCTGGGGTCTAAAAATCCTGCCATCCTGGAAAATCATTAAACAAAACTTGGTGGTTTAAAAATATGAAGTAACTTGTCCCAGTTAGTGTGTCTTCCATCATTAACAGTTCTAGTGTTTCACTGACATCCCTATTATAGTCATCCAGTTTTGATGAGAAAGAAAGTGGTATCAAAATGGAAAACCAAAGTAACAGTCCCTCTATGGCTAATCATAATTAATCATAACCCTATTGTGGTTATTATTTAGGCTGTTTTCAATTCTTTTAACCATTGCAAATGTCAGAAAGAGGAACATCTTCACTGAAACTTTTTCTATCTCTTTATTTTCTAAAGATCAATTTCTGAATATGGAGTTACTTAGTCAAAAGGAAGACTTCTGAGACTTTTGATAAGACTTATAAAATGCTATCCACCAGAAAGACGCTAACCATTTACAATTCTACCAGCAGTACACATCTTCCAACTTCACTGCAACCCAGTAACAATGACATTTGTTATTCTTTTCATTCACTCGGATACCTTTCTATACCACTTACTCCCAAATGATTTAGACTTCACTATCTTCTTTTCCAGATAGTGTCCCCACAGCTTACTGACATGTATAGGGTGCTTTTATAGGGTAGAAAGTGGGGACATATAAAGAAAAGGGAGTATGTCACAGTAGCCTCCAGCAATGTCTCTGATTTCCACACTAGAAAAAGAAAAAGAAAAAAGGAAGAGAGGAACCTGCAATTTAAAACAACCTTCCCTCTCAGAGCCCACACCACAAAAGGTGGGAGTACAGATCTAGAGTAGAAAAGCCAGAATGACTGGATTCCAACCCTGGCTCTGTGGATCTTCAAACAAACTTTTTAACTGCTCAAAGACTCAGTTTCCATATCTGAAAATAGGTATTGAATATAACATTTCTATACTTCACTGATGGGTCATTAGGATTCATTGAGATAATGTTCAGTAAGCAATTCTTGTAAAAAGCCTAGTAAGTAAGGAAAGTTAGAACAAACAAAACTAAAATAAGACTTTCATGGATTTTTCTCAGCAGTAACCATCAAATCTCAGCCTGAATGACTTACAACACCTGACCAGTTGCTCTGAAACTACACCACAAAAATACCACCCAGTACTCACTTACCTGAAGTCCTCCATTCTTTGTCTGCAGTTCTAGAAATGTGTTTTTTTATTCATATAGCACCACAAGCAAAGAAATGGGCAACCACACCTACCTGGCAGATCTACCTGCTCGATGAATGTATGTGTTGGCATCTTCTGGACAATCAAACTGAAGAACCCAATTCACAGCTGGGAAATCTGTACAGAAGGAATGTCAAGTTAGCAAATCAGTTTCAAGATCTGACCCGCTGCACTATTTTTATTTTACAATATTGCTTGCCAGGACTTTCTGTCACATCAAACTGATAGATAACATCTGTGAACTCTATTGAAAATAAAATTAATTGCATGAACCAAGATATAATAAACAATTCTTTGAAAAAGTGAGCCAAAATTAATAACAGTGTTTGAATTGGAAGATTATTTCTTATCTGACATGGCAGTGGCAGACAGCTTTGTGTTAGACAAATAATGAAATATCCTGATATTAAATAACCTAAAAGAACCACTTCTCATGGGCTCCTACTGAACTTATATAAAACTGGTTTCTAAATTTAAATAATGGTTTACTTTCCTTGCTGTTCCAATCTCCATTCAAATTAAACCCTTCTCCTAATTTCCTAGCAAAACTTGCTGTGAGGTTTTCAGATCACTTTTCATCTTAGAAAAAGGACTGAGCCTTTTAAAAAAAAAGATGGGAGTGGCAAGACAGAAAGGTGAAAAAATGAAATCTTTAGATAATTTCTAAACTTGATAAATTAAGAAATGGTAGGATAAGATTATTACTGAGAAATATAAAAAGCTAAATACCAAAAGAAGAAATAGCAGATTTAAGTAGTTGGTTTTGAAGAGTGAGGAGGGGTGAAGTAAGGACTGCTTTGTCTCATAACTCATTTTTACCTATATGTATATGTTGCTCATTAAAAAAATAAAATAATTGAGAAAAACTAAAGAATAAAATAAAGTTTAAAAAAGATACTGGTATATTCTAAAGAAACTCTTAAACATTTACGTAAGAATAGAGCTTCAGAATACCCAGTGTACATTCTTGGATTAAAAAGACAAACTCGAATATCCTTTACTCCAGGGATGAATATATAAATTCATGCTGTGCCCTGGCCGGGAGGCTCAGTACACTGGAGTATAATCCCATACACCCAAGGTTGTGGGTTTGAACCCCACTCAAGTTGTGTACGGGAAGCCACCGATCAATGGTTCTTCCTTTCCTTCTTTCCTTCCTTCTCCTTCTTTCCCGCCTTCCTTCTTCCTTCTTTCCTTTCCCTCCTTCCTTCTCTCTCTCTCTCTAAATCTCTCCCCCTCTCACCTAAAAAATCAACAAATATATCCTCAGGTGAGGATTTAAAAATAAATTCATGCTATCACATACTCTACAAAATACATTGTATCTTTACAAATCAACCTGGATAAAGACTTCAAAAGCAAGTCATAGACTAACGCATAATATCATTTATGTAAACTTCTTTAACACCCAAGAAATTACTGTATGTTGCTTATGAATACATTCATATAAAGTTTTAAAAATAAACTAGAACAAATGTTCTTGACATTCTTTGTGCCATAGCTGGAGCCTATAAACCCTTTTAATTTTTTTAATTTTTTTATTTTATTCATTTATTTTTAGAGCAAGGGGATGGGAGGGAGAAAAAAAAGGAGAGAAACATCAATATAAGGGAGAAACATTCATTGGATGCCTCTCGCACAGGTCCTAACTGGGGACCAAACCTAAAACCCAGGTACGCACCCTAACCAGGAATCAAATCGGGAGCCTTTCACTTTATAGAACAACACCCAACCAACTGAGCCACATGAGTCAGAGCTGACCCTTTTTTAAATGAAGTACTGGATCTTCAGACTAAAAGACACACCCCCCTCCCCAATTTGGGAGGAATAATGGTTGTTAATGCTGCTGTTGAGTTCTGTTTACATTTACATTGGTGAAATATTATGTTATTTATGTTATTAAATATTTTACCACATTTTTTGCTTCAAAATTTTTTCCCTATTTTCCTCCTCTAAAACCCAGGTGCATCTTATGGTCCGAAAAATACGGTAAATCTCACAGGACTACAAAAGGAAAATTATAATGAAATATAACATTTTTATTAAAATGTTGATAATTATATACACACTTGTTTATTAACACATTAAATAACCTAGTTGTGGGTCTGACAATCACCATAGTATCAAAATAGTAGAGGGTAAACAATATTCCAAAACATCTGCAAAAACTATAATATAAAATTATTTCAACCTACAATTCTATTCCCATCCCAACCATCATTTAAGAATGAGACACAGATACGCAATAACTCAAAAAATTTACCTGCCATGCGACCTTTCTTACGGAGTTATTAGAGAATGAATGTTTTTTAAAGAATAATTCAAGAAAGATCTGGAAACAGAAGTCCCAGGATGACAAACGTGCATCAGGCTTATGGAGCAACCAGTCTAGATCAGAGCTGGAGACAGGAGACTCCCGGAAGAGGCAGTCTCAAGAGGAAAAGAACCAGACTGGTTTGAACTGTTAGACAACTAGGCAGGTGACATCTGCTACAACATCTGAGAACTACTGGAATTAGAAAACAAAACTAAGCAAACTTTAATTATTAATTTGAAGAAAAAATAATAAAGAAAGTACAAAAAAGGAGACAATCACAGAACACTACTTCTCTTAGCAAATAATTACACAGTGAAAACAATGTAAATGCGAAATGTTGATTCTACCAAGTCATGATCTAACATAGCCTAGAGAGCTTTAAAAACATGCACACTTATCTGCTACCTCCAGTTACATAGGAATAAACTGACATGATGCCATGAGATATTCTTTAAACTACTCCAAGGGGAGTAAGTAGAGAGGAGGAAAAAAGGAATCATGGAAAGGATAGCTACTGCAAGTGGGTAGAATATGACGGTACATTAGACTTCTTCTCTGTATGTGTTTAAAATCTGCCATAATAATTAACACAGTAAAATAAACTGACTGAAGAATTCAAATTACCACCTATTTATTCTTATCTCCAGTTTTTCTATAATTACTTCCATTCAACCCACACAAAGGCACCAGCTGTATAATATCACAGTGGCTTTTTGAAAAGTTTAAACACATTCATTATGATTTTCAAATAAAAACTAGAATGCTTGGTGAAAGAGTGGACTTCATCAATTTTTCTTGTTAAGTAAGCTGTAGTATTTATCAAGTTTCCAGTTTCAAAGACATTTTTTTCATATCTTTAAACTTCTGATTGTAGGGGCCCAACGGCCATAAGGGGTTAAGGAGAGGGTTTCTCACCGCGGGAGTGGTGATAGAGACCTGGTTTCTAGCCTCAGGTCATTTTGGGCTCTGACCGCTTCCCGACCTTTGGATATCTGGTTGTTCCCATGCGCAAAAAGAAAACATGGCCTTCTTGGCAGGTGCAAGGAAGTATGCGTTATGAGAACCTCATCCTGAGGGAACTCGTAAACTTTATCTCAAGGACATGACTGTTATACGCCCTGTAACTCTTGAGGCGCTGTGTTTAAAAGCTCTAGTCTCCTTCAATAAACTCGCCTTTACCAGCAGAGTATTGGGCCTGTCCATTATTATTATTATTAATCAATCCTTCACCCTGACTTACGACCCCCTGCCGCAGCAGGCTGCGGCATCTGATCCTTCTTTTTGTCAACTCCTCATAATTCTATGATGTAGTTATTACCATGAAACAATAAAAGCACAAAGATGAAAATATTACAAAACACATCATTGATGTATCCTTAACATTCAGTCATCTCAGTTACCAATTCACTTGTTTTTCTCTTATAAGAAAGCCCAATCATTTGAGTCAAACTATTTGAATTCCCCAAATCCACCCACTTATGAGCAAGTCATATTTCCCATGAGCACAGAGTATTAAGTTTTCTTACCCAGCCCCCTGGCTGCAATATCAGTAGCAAAGAGGACCGCAGCTCTCTTGCGAACAAATTCATTGTAGACTTCCATTCTTCTCATCTGCTGCTGTCGACCGTGCAGGGCGAGGATTGAAATTCCAGGACGTAGCCGGCAGAACACTCGATACAGATACTGAACCTAGGTAGTTACAGGAAAAAGAGTCCAATACATCTGGATAAAAGCAGCAAAGTAAGCTTACAAGATGAACAGGGAAAAACGTATTAAGGAGCACAAGTTTCACTAATTAAAGATATACAGAACAGAGAAAGGGATATGTAGTAGAGTTATGGTGTTAAAGTGTTTTTGCTCACATTACTTCCTAAAACAATTCTGAAAAGAAATACGCCTCCTTACACTTTTAAGTTTTACTGACATTTTTCCAAAGTTAACTGGTTGCAAAGAATGTAATTTTTGTTGTATTAGATATTGATATTTTAAAACAAATACTTAAAGCTTCTTATAAATATACCCAACAGATTCTAAATGGCAGGGGAATTTGATACCCACTGCCAGTTATTTTTAAGATATGTCAAAATAATGAAAAGACTATGTATTGTGTGCGAGGGACCCTCAATTTTGCTACAAGCCTAACAACTACTCTAAAAAACAAAACTAAGACTTTTTTTAAAAAGTTTAAAATACAATGTGAAGAAACTCCCCTTTAACAGAAAAGTTTTACATCAATTCTTTTCCTCCTTGAACTCTTATGTCCCGATCCCACAGAATTTTATCTTTATGGTTGTATGCTTTAGTCTTTTGAATATCCATGAAAATTCATGATTTTCTACAATATAACAAAATTATGTATATAAGTTTTAACATTTCAAAATTTTCTGTGGCCATAGCTGCATTAAAAATTTTCTTCTTGGATTAAATTATTACTGCAATTATTAGTAGTACAGAACTGTGCAAAACAAAAATGCTAGAATTTGATTGTTTTAATGTTACATAAAAATAATTTTATTTTTGTAAGATCTGGAAGCTATACAAAAGTGGATGCTATATCACCTCAATTTATGGAACTAAAAGGAGCCTATTGTTACAGTTTTACTATTTGTCTTTAGGTTATGTGTTCATAAATGATTACTACTGATTGCTAGACTGAGGCAGAGTACAGCATCATTTTATTCCCATTTTCTCTTTCTAATGTAGGTATTAAGAAAACCTCTGTACAAAAATATAGGAAATGGACTGGAATGAACTTTAAAATCCATAATATTTCAAATCAGAAAGGTGATGTAACTTAGGAGCGGTAAATACACAATACAATATACAGATAACATATTATACAACTGTATACCTGAAACCTATATAATTTTATTAACCAGTGTCACTCCAATAAATTCAATAAAAAAGTAAAAAAAAAAAAATGATCCTAACAGACAAAATTATTTGTAATAATCCTCCCTGGCTGGTGTGGCTCTGTGGACTAAGTGTTGGCCTGAGAGCCAAAGGGTCATGGGTTCGATTCCCAGTCAGGGCACACGCCTGGGTTGTAGGCCAGGTCCTCGGTTGGGGGCCCACGAGAGGCAACCACACATTGATGTCTCTCTCCCTTTTCCCTCCCTTCCCCTCTCTCTAAAAATAAATAAATAAATAAAATCTAAAAAAATTTATTTGTAATAATCTGTCAACTAATAACTCCATTAAGTCTCCTTTCAATATTTGTTGAAAGAAAGGAAGGGAAACAACCTGAATTACAAAATGGCCTGTTACCTTGTTCTTAGTCACTCACTTTCTGAGTAGCTACCCTGGTGCCAGAAAGGTTCTTCGACCATGAGACAATGAACCAGTAAGATTAGGGAGAGATGAACACGTGCCTTTCTTTTGTAAACTTTTACAAAGAACTATATGAAAAGGAGATGGGAAATGAGAACCTACAGACCATTAGATGCCACCGCAGGCAAGCCAATCTCAGAAAAGTAGATAGGGAAATGGAGGAAGTACAAATTTGAATGCATGAAAACTTTCTACAATCTGCATCTCTCAGATCAAGACTGACCTTGAATTCCTGCTCTTGAAAAACTGGCTGAGGTAGAAGATGTCTGTAGAATAAAGCCTAAGTAAGGCGTTTAAAGTTTAATTCAAAATTGTGTCAAAAAAGTCACAGGAAGGTTTGCAGCAGGCAGTGATGCATTCAGCTGCCACTTTCCAAAGATCACTCTCGCTCTAATGTGGAATAACTGTAAGAAAGTAAAGGAATGGAGGGACCAACCAGGAGTAAGAGAAAGCTAAGCACGGTTCAGAGTAAAGTGCACCATGAGGGGTTGTGAAAAGTGGTAGAGCCAATGTGAGTTATCAACCGTCTAAATGTGGATAAAGATGGAAAAGAATTAAAAATTCAGTCATTTACCAAGATGAGGAAGTATATCGTAGGGAAAAGAAAATCTGAAATTATTTTTCCTAAGTTAAAATTTGCGATGACCTCTAGACCTTCTACTGGAAACACCTAGTAATCAGGAAGATACACAAGTCTGGGGCTCAAAGAAGCAGTGAGGGTTTCAGATGTGGATTTGGCAGCTGCCAGAATATAGTGTTGAAAGCCATGGACCTGAAGAGGTTATTTAGAAAGAGTCCAGATGGGAAAAAGGCAGAGTACAGAGATTTGAGGTACTTCCAACTGCATGGTCAGGCAAAGGAGAACCAGCACGGAGGGTTAACAGAGCAGTCTAAGGCAGGGGGAAAACAGGCCAGTGTGGTCTCAGAGGCCTGAAGAAGTGTTTCAAGAAGGAGAGAATGGCCAACTGCTAACAGGCTTCCAGAGGTCAAATAAGATAGGGACTAAAGACTGACCACTGACTTAGGTAAGCTGTGTCTCTTAACAAGGGCTGACTCCGGAGGGCTGAGGACAGAAGAGGGGATGGGGCGGTGGTGTTGCTAGTAGAGAGAAATCATTAAAAGAGTGTGCTGTGAAGAAGAGCAGAAAAAAGAGGCAGCACTGGAAAGGGATATGAGAACTGTTTTTTATTCTCAATATGGGCAATATTCAATAATAAGAAGGAGACAAGAAAACACAGGCAGTGGATATCTGCAGTAATGAAGGCCTTGTGCGGGAGAGAAGATCGGGAGCCCATGTACAGGAGCTGGCTGTAGCTACTTCATCCACTGTGACACAATGGAAAGCCGATTATTGCAGAGTAGAAACTATAAACTCAAACCTATTTCCTTATACGCAGATACCAAAAACAACCCTTCTTTAGAAGATGTAAAATTCTAAAAATCTAAAATAGGTCCTAAAACAAAAATCTGAAGTCATTCCTTCCATGGTAAAATGAGACCACTAATTATCTTCCTCATAAGGTGGAGGGACACTCAGCCTCATATTTATCATGCTAAGCTATTCCAAAAGTTGTAAATCTAGAATCAACCTACAACTATGTCACCAGGGAATGTAAAAAAGTGACAAAAATCAATCACTGTCCTTTCTATGTAAGGGAAGGAACCTAGTTTTCTTATACATCACTGAATCCCTTATCTGTAGCCCAAGGCTAGTGTCGAAGAAATGTGTATTAACTAAATAAAGTTACAAACACTACAGAAGGACAGAAGAAAAAGTTGATTCTAACAAGGAGAATGGGAGTGTCAAAAAAGGGCTTCCAGCCCTGGCCAGTGTGGCTCAGAGGACTGAGTGCCAGCCTACAAACCACTCCCGGTCAGGGCACAGGGTGGGCTGTGGGCCAGGTCCCCAGCTTGGGGGTGTGCGAGAGGCAACCAACAAATGTTTCTCTCACTTGTCGATGTTTCCCTCCTCACTTTCTCCCTCCTTTCCCCTCTTCTGAAAAGAAATCAAATCTTAAAAAAAAAAAAAAAAGGACTTCCAGGTATATTTGAACCTGGCCTTTAAGGGTGTTAAATATTCTCCGAGAACTGGAGTGAAGGGATACAAGGAGGGCATTCCAACCATCACCATGAACAAAGATAAGAAGTATGAAAATAAATGGCATATTCAGTTCAATATTCATGGAAGGTAGGTAACTCTCAGATTATAAAGATCTCCAGTTAGCCTAGTCATTCCACTGTTCATTCTACCAGTATCTGAAGGCTATTATGTTCTAAGTATTTTACTAGGTACTAACAATACGGAAGTAAAATGACAGTTTCTTCCTTATAGGGCTTATAGTTTCATCCACAAATTCCTTTAAAACAAAGACACAGGATTCTCTATCTATAGACCCCTCATCACATCAGCATTGTACTTACTAGAACAGAAAAGAAACTGCTATTTGTCTAACTGAAATTTGATATTTTGAAAGGATAAGCCAACATGAATAAGTTAAGAAATATAAACATTCAGTACCTCTTTACAACTGGAGAAAAATACAATACTTTTCTTCTTCAGGTGGCTTCTCAAAAATGAATACAGTACACTTATTTTTTGCTGCAGCTCACAAACTATGTAGTTCTGTTCCAAAGTGGCAGGGGTGCTTATGGAAATAAAAGGAGGAAAAACATTAAAAATATGCCATTTGGTAACTTTGAAATCCAGACGAGAAGAAGAACACAAATGTTAACAGTTGTATGCCTCTCAAATAACTACCTCTCTCTCTCTCTCTTTAAAAGAGGGCGACAAACCAAAAACTAAAAACAGAGTATTCATAGGGGAATATAGAGAACCAAATTAATTAAACTGAATTTAAAAAACAAATAAGCCTAAAGATGTATCAAGTTGGTAGCTTAATGACAAAGGAATTTCAAGGAAATTGGATTATTACATTTTTATTGGGATATTTAAGGCAAAAAAGAAATACAAAGGAATCTTAAATGTTCTTAAATAATCGTGTTGTCAGCAACATTACTGGTATTGTCCTGACATTTTAGATATACTGATAAATGGAACAAATAAGTAAAAGACATTAAGAATGAAGATGTTTAGTGTAAGAAAAAAATACATATATATGATGAGAGACTCAAAAGAACTGAATTTACTTATTAAAAATTGTGTATTTATTCATTCTTACATGTTTAAACTTCAGTCCCCTTCAAAGTTTTCTTCATTTGATGCAGTACACCTACGGAGACGTTCTCGCCACTGCTCAAAACAGTTTTTGAACTCGTCAATTTTGATACCTTTTAGTGCTTCTGCCATTTTTGTTTCAAACCTCTTCCACATCGGCAAAACATTTCCCTTTGAGGACTTTTTTCATCCGGGGAAACAAAAAACATCACTGGTGGAAAGATCAGGTGACTAGGGAGGTTGGGGCACGAGGATCATGCCATTTTTAGTCAAAAACTGCCAAACAATCAGCGTAGTGTGGGAAGGTGTGCTCATAAATCATCCATCATGAAATGGTCAAATATGTTTAAAAGGCCTTTAAAAAAAACTACTGAAGCCAAATAAAGCCTCTCACAATGCCAGGTAGTAGTACACTGATACAGATGGGTTCCTGTAACACTTACCTAGCAGGGGAAGCCTGTACTATAAGGGGTCTGCCTTCCTCCAGAAGGTAATTCCAGTTTTTTGGGGGGCCCCTCTCATAAAAATCAAAGAGGCTGAG
The DNA here is from genome assembly GCA_004027735.1 of Carollia perspicillata. Lineage (NCBI taxonomy): Eukaryota > Metazoa > Chordata > Mammalia > Chiroptera > Phyllostomidae > Carollia > Carollia perspicillata. The sequence goes on from PVKM010005082.1 coordinate 47,736, forward strand.
TAAAAGGCTATAATCTTAAATCTGATTTGTAAAGGAAAAAAATGTTTTCTCTTTAAAAAAAAACTGTCCACTGAAAACCCTGAACACAATGACCATCTCCCTAGGACATAGACTATGGTCTCTAAACACAACATTCTGCCAAAGGAATTTCATATGGAATGCAAACATAAGATGAACCTAGAACACCAGAAAGCACGGACGCCAAAACTACTGGGATGTGTCGAGAGAATCCAGGTAGCAACTTAAAGAACTTCCTATTAACCAAGTTTGAGATGGTGCAAGACAACTTGAATATTAAAAATACAGTAATTATTTCTATTGAAGGACAGAAAATATAGTATGTTTAAATATATGAGTTAATATCAGTAAATGATTAATTTATCATAAATGTCATTAAATCTATGAGTTCGTTTTCATTTTTTAAAAAACTGCTCACCTTTGGAAAAGTTAGGGAAGCAACTCTTTGGTCTAAATTCTGTTAAGAGAATGAAGCATATACAGTGATCCCTCACCTATCACAGGAGTTACGTTCCAGAGACCCCCTGCAATAGGTGAAAATCCGCAAAGTAGCAGCGCTACATTTATTTTATTATTTATATATATTTTAAGGCTTTATAAACCTTTCCCACACTCCTATAAACCTTTCCCACTCTCTTATTAACCTTTCCCATGTTCTTATAAATACTTCATATGCTCTTAAACACTTTCTACACTCTTAAACCAAATTTTAACATAATTTTAACGTAATTACATAATTATATAATTTTAACAACACATAAAATTCTACATGGGCACTCACCACTGAAGGATGATACAGTTGTCTCTCACTATATCCATGGTTCACTTACTGCCCGCCATACAGTGAAGCCGCAATAAGTGAATCGTGATATAGCGAGGGACTGTACTCTGGTATTTCAACCTTCTTGTAAAAAATGAACCTCACATAATCAAGTACTTGGCATGAGAAAAATTTTTGATATAAAAGTATTACAGTTAAAAAAAACAGAAGCCACAATTTTGCAAATCCTAATGAAATCACAAATTAGGACTGCTAAAATTATAAGGTTACAAAGTTATCATTCCTTCCATAGAGGAGCTGTTTGTATCAGATTGGCCCAGAGCAGGGGTGTCAAACTCATTTTCACCAGGGGCCACATCAGCCCCACAGTTGCCCTCAAAGGGCCAAATGTAATTTTAGGACTGTATAAATGTGACTACTTCTTAACAGTTAAGAGACAGCTTGGCCCTGCCTCCAGGTAGAAACAAGGTGCTGGGCTGGATAAAACAAGGGTGGAGGGCCGGATTCTGCCCACTGCCTTGTGTTTGTCACCTGTGGTCTAGACCATTAACCACGACAGCTGGATTAAATATAAAACTATTTAGGCAGTTCCATTTTTAATTTGTTGAGGAAATCCCATACTGTTTTCCACAGTGGCTGCACCGGTCTGCATTCCCAAAAGTGCACTAGGGTTCCCTTTTCTCCACAACCTCGCCAGCACTTGGTGTTTGTTGATTTGTTTATGATGGCCAGTCTGATCGGTGTGGGGTGGCATCACATTGTGGTTTTAATTTGCATCTCTGATGGGTAGTGACTTTGAGCATCTTTTCATCTGTCTATGGACCCTCTGTATGTCCTCCTTGGAGAAGTGTCTATTTAGGTCATTCTCCTATTTTTAATTGGATTGTCTTCCTGGTGTT
>PVKM010005083.1:0-49305 GCA_004027735.1 Carollia perspicillata
CCCAGTTTGCTTCTCATCACTGTTGGTTCCCTGTACATTTTCCTTTAATTCACTTTTCATAGCCTTCACTTTTTCCTCTATTTTGCAACCATACTCAACCATTTCTGTGAGTATCCTGACTGCAGTGTTTTGCACTGTGCATCTGATAGGTTGGCTGTCTCTTTGTTGCTTAGTTGTAGTTTTCTGGAGCTTTGATTTGTTCTTTCATTTGGGCCATTTTTTGTTGTCTTGGTGCACCTATTACGTAGTAAGGGGTGGAGCCTTAGGTATTCACCAGGGTGGGGCCACCACATCAGTGCATTGTGGTGCTGTATGTGGGGGAGGGGTTTGAGAGGGAACAGTGCCACTCGTTCAGCTCTCTGCCAACTTTCAGTCACTTCTCTCATGATCCACAAGCAAATTGGACCCTCCTGGTGCTGATTCCTGGGTGGGTGGGTTTTTGTATGTTCTAGGATGCTGTGGGTCTCTCCAATGAACTCTCTTGTGAGACTGGGAGTTTCTCCCTCCACCTCAATACCCACAGGTTTTACAGCCAGAAGTTTTGAGACTTTATTTCCCCACACTGGAATCCTGGGTTATGGGGTCTGTCTTGCTCCCCAGTTGTTCCTATTAGTTTATCCGTATGCAAATGTGGGACCACTGGCTCTACCAGCCGCCTCCCGGCCTGGTCCACCAGCTGCTGCTTTGCCTCAAGTCCTGTCCGCCCAGCTGCCTATCTCCACCCCTCCTGCTGGACTAGATGAATGTTTCTTCTTTAACTCCTTGGTTGTCGGACTTCCATACAGTTCGATTTTCTAGCAGTTCTGGTTGTTTTATTTGCTTTAAAATTTGTCGCTATCCTTTTTTTTGGTTGTGTGAGGAGGCATGGTGTATCTGTTATGCCTCCATCTTGGCTGGAAGTCCATAATGTGTCCAGATTTCCTTTAAATAGTGATTTTTCCCTAATACATTTAAAAAGTGCTTGATTCACATAATGTGTTTATGTAGAACTCAGTTGTGAAAATTGTGCGGCAATCTTATAATTGATGCATGAGAATACATCCTCCCATAATAATGTGCTGGACATCATCAACTAACCAAGTGGTACCTGGGTGCTTGGCAAGTAGTTCACTCACTTGAATTTTTTTAAAGAGTAGGTCCAGGTGTTATTTTTTATACATAGCTCATGGAACTGCACTTTAAAAATTATAAAAGGTCATTAGGAACCTAAGAGCTTTATTTCCAGGGAATCTCAGAAACCTGATGCAATATGTTTAATAGACAAAGTGAAGTTTAGAACAATACATGATCTCATCTTTGTAAAAAATGTATTTTTAATATATGATATATAGTTATTTCCCCATACATTTTCTGTGTGTATACACACAGTGAGATTGACATGGTATGGATAGAGAGTCATTTTGAAAAAATTTTTACAGCATACTTTTTATGGTTCTGTTTGATTTCTGAGTTCTTAAACTACACATGCTGCTCTAATAATTTAAAAGAAAATAAAGACAATCTAAAAAAGAACAGTGAAACAGAGACAAGCAGGTATTCCTGATTCATTTATCCAAATTTATGACAAAATAGTTGAATTGGTTGAGTTTGTGCTTTTCTAAAAGAATTAGAAATGTTAAATTAGGATCCTTACATAAGGTACGGTATAATCATAAAAACTCAGAATTGCCTCTTTTTCCTTTATTGCAGGTCAAGTCTTCTCTAAAAGAAGGCTCCAGGGTACAGATAATCTACCAGCAGTCCTCTACTTGTTACCCTTTTAGTATTAGTTGTTTTAAAAAGTCAATGAATGCACCACCAGCAAATCCCACCAACTACTGATAGTGTTTTAATTATGTAAAAAAATTACATCATTATTGTAGTCACTTTTTTTAAAGGATAACAGATATTCTTTAAACAAAGGGTAAATACGGGTAAATATGTGGGTAAATAATTGTGGAAAATGCTGGAATTAACAATATTAAACAAGTTTCTCTATGACAGGACTTCCTAACATGCAAGAGCAGGGAGGATGAAGCATGCAGCGTCTCCCACACTATTTGACAACAGTCTTGTGTTCCAGGCAGCCCAGTGGCTATGCATTGTAGAAGCTTCTATTTATGTCTGATGAATGAAGAAAAGGAAGTTAGCTCGAGAAAATGGGGATAGAGGAAAATAGAATATGGAGTTTATAATTATCATTGTCCTACTTCCCTGAAGTTTTGTACTGTCTGTCCAAGTCATTATAATGAGCATTGATTTCAGAATCTACATTTTAGGCAAATGAAATTAGCTTCCACCACAAATCACTGGATGGGTTTTTAAGAAGAAAGACAGCTTCCACAGGCTGACCTTAGAGAGCATAATTCAAATGATCTAAAGTGAGATCCTGCAAGAACATTTTTTAACAAGCAGGTAATTCTAGGCCTTGTGATCTAAAAATCAGGTTGAGAAACACTGAGTTGTAAAAATAAAATTTAGATATTTTACATGTAGACTAAAAGTGAAATGGAACAAATTAATTTACCTCCAAATGATCAGGATTTTCAAAGTGGAACACACAAAGAGGAATCAATATCATCTTGAGGGTGGTTTACATACGCACATGATATAGTTCCAAATGAAATATTAAGTCTTGAAGACCTCTCCTTTGTAGTAAGATATCTCATTGTAATTTCATTATATCCTTGAAACCAACCTGGCCACAAAGCTTTGGCCTGTGCTTTCTCTTTTCTTTTTGGTCTGGGATCTTACTTCTTACCGCTGTGAGTCCATAGCACTTGAAAGTTCATTAAATTCTATAAAAAGCTCGAACTGAAGTGGCCAGGGTCATTAAGAATCACATTTAAATGCACTTCCTGGCTCTGCCACTTCTTACTTGTACGCTCTTTATAGAGTGAGTAAACCCCTTCAGTTCTCAGTTTTCTCACCTGTAAAATGGAGTGTTATTTGTATTTATATCAAACATTTATTGTGAGGATTAAATTAAATGAGATAATTTATTTAAAGTTCATTAACTAGCTATTATTTACTACATATGCATTGGTGTAATGCTTGCTCCCTGGGGAATTTTTTAGTGTTTTTAATGTTTGTTAAAAACTCCAATGAATACATTCCTTTGTTCAATATAGGTGAGCAATTTGGTATATTGCTAAGTATTATTTATTTATTATATTGGTATTTATTATTAATAAATACTTCTCGTTATTAATAAAAATCTAATGGATGACAGAACCAAGTCTACTTTTGGAAAAAATCTGAAGAACAATTTGCTTTTAAACGTTTTATTCGTTGTCCCCATGACCTAGGAAAACGCCCTGTGCAATCCAGTATTTGGTGTGTGTACATTTTCTAAACTTCTTCTTCTTCTACCTGAAAGTAGGGCATAAGTTGTTTGTTACACTTTTTCCTTTATCTGAAAAATGCAGCCACTATATTCCTTGTCATTGTAGCATCAAAACATGAACACCAACTGACCATTTTATGTTAATGCCATCATTTAACTGTTCCCACACACTTTTCCTCAGTGAAGCGTAGTATATAATTGATCTCCAATCTTAGGAAATAGAAATGACCAGTAAAAACTCATGAACAGTCCAAATAATCAGTCAATGGAGTTAAAAATAATCTCAACTCTTTTTGTCTCTCTGTCTTTTTTTAGGAGTAATCATCTGGAGAGATAGCTGTGCATATACATATCTGAAAGAGAATTGAGATTATACCATGGCTAATTGTCTTGACTCAGTGATTGTATATTAATTGAATATCCAACTATCAACCAAGTAAGCCCTCTTAATTACCAGATCCTTCCAGCTATGTGAAGAGGTAAACTTTAAGTGAAGTACGATCATAGAGAGGCAGAAATTATTTTGGATTCAAATCCATGTAACTCACCATTAAGCCAGTTTTAATTACAGAGTCTTGAAATACATTCAGTATCAGTGATTTATAGCTCAAACAGTATGTGAGATATTATCCTGAATTTTCACAGTTATAGGAAAAATTCCAAAAAGAAAGTGCTTTTTAATTTATATAACCAGTGTATATAAAATTCATTTATAGATTTATGTAATGAAATCATTAGTACTTGAACTTGATAATTGCAGAATAAGTTATTTTCATCCTATCCTTTTGGCTGTAGCACCTTAAAGCTAATCTAACTAACAAATACTGAGCCATTAAAAGATGAATTCTCCTAGACATTTTCATTTGCTTCTTAACAAACTCTGAAATCAGGTTGGTGAAACTGAGGCACCTTCATGTATCTAGTCCATGCCCCAGCAGGGCCTTCAACAAGAAAAAGAGACATCTAAATGGGTGGTTCTCAATCTTGGCTGCACCCTGGAATAATCTGGAGAGCTTTATGAGTACCTGGTGCCTGTGGGCCATTCCCAGATATTTGATGTAATTGGTTTGGGATGCACCCTAGGCTTTGGGATTTAAAAAACTCCCAATGTCAGCACTATTCCATGCCTGCTGACATGGAAAATAGTCCCCTCTTCCTCCCTGGGGGTCAGGGATGTGGTAGGCTGAATAATGATCCTTAAAGATGTCCACATCCTAATCTCTAAAACCTGTGCCTGTTACCTTGGATGGCTGTGCAGAGGTGACCAGGTTAAAGACTTTGAGATGAAGAGTTTATTTTAGATTATCCAGGTGAGCCTGATACAATCACTGGGGCCTGTCATGAGTGGGATGCAGGAGGAGCCAGAGTCAGACCAAAGGTGTGTGACAAGAAGCCAGGGGATAGAGAGAAAGAAGTGTGAACACACTATGCTACTTGTTGGCTTTGAAGACGAAGAAAGGTGCCACAAGCCAAAGGATGTATGTGGCCTCCGGAAGCTAGGAAGGTCAAAGACAGATTTTCCCCTGGAGCCTCCAAAAGGAATACAGCCCAGTGGCCTCATTTTTGACATACGACTCCCATACTGGAAGTGAATAAATTTGTGTTGTTTCAAGTCACTAAGGTTGTCATACTTTATTCCCACAGCAGTAGAAAAAGAATGTAGTGGTGGATGAATTCTGTCTAAAAGCAATTTGAAATGGTCTCGTGGAAAGCTCTGGGGCTCTTAAATATGCAAATGCCAGCAATATCAGACAGAGAAGCCAAGACCAAATTAGTATGATCTACATTTTTATGAAATTTTAAATACATTTCTCAAATATTTTTAGTTCTTATTTTATTTATATGCAGCAACACTCTGTTGTGTAGAACCTTCCTAAAATTAAACTAACTAAATTTTATGTAATTATTGCCAAGCAAAACCTCAGGTAAAAGCCAATAAATAAAGATCTGGCTAGCCAGTTCTGGAAAACTGGCCACTACGGGGAGACTGCTTTTCAGGCTTGCATTGCAGGTCCTGGCTTGGTCACGATAACTTCAAAGTTCTTCTTTGGTAGATTTAAATAGTATGAACATTTGCTATTATGAAGACGCACTTTTGGAGGCTGAATATTACCTATGTGCAGACTATATTGTCTTATCATTCACTTCTGATGAACAAAATGAGAGCCACCAGACCGAAAGCACCCCAGTCATATTTTCACCTTTCGGGCTTTGCCTGGATTGTCCTTCAACCTTCTCCACTGCCAAACCCTAATTCCAACAGAGTTTTGAGTATCAATTCAGAGGTTAAAAAATGCATCTTTTGATTTAGAATTCTATGGTGATTCTCTTTCAATTAGCTTAGACTATTAACCCAATTAGTTTAGATCATTTATGTAAAGTACCTAGGGAGGTGGTCCATTTCTACTAATTATTTACTAAATCTTAGTTCTCTTTACTGTAGAATATAAACAAAAACATTAAGAGATGAGAAGGCCTGGATTATAAGCCAAATTAAAGCATTACAATTTGCACATTTGTGGGCAGCATTTCTACCTTCGAGTTTTTTCAGTTCACAAATAAGTGCAAGATAATATAAAGACACATCCCTGACTGCTTTTTTGTAAGATGCATGTTTTCTATTAAAAGTGTCAGCGGCATTATTTTCAAGGATCAGTCTGGGGCTATCCTGTAGTTACAACAGAGGCACAATCTCCATTAATGACTCAACACCATGAGCAATTCCTACCAGAACAATCACCTACCAAGCACAAAAAAAAGATTTCCAGCATATTCTTCTAGGAAAATGAACATACTGATTAACCAAATAATCTACCCATTGAAAGCATTTTATTTTGTAATATTCAATCTTTGTGGACTAATAATGAAATAAAATCATTAGAATCTCCTCCTAATGTTCCCAAACTAAGCCTTCCAATAAGGGTTTGGGCCCTTCAGCAAAGATAAGGAAGGACCTGGTGCACAGTGACAGAGTCACGGTGCTCAGGGAGGTGGTCAGGCGGAGCTGATGAGCCAGACCTGCTGTGAGAGCTGCTGGCTCACCAGTGACTCCCAGGGTGTTGCAAAATTAAACAAAAACAAACAAGTGACAAACCCCTCCCAGCAAAACATATTTAATTATTCTCTTCATATTTTTACATGAGTTCCAGAATGCCATAAAAAGGTGAGGTGAAAATCTAACAATCAGCAGAATGCTGCAGCTCCAATCATTTACCTGGGCAGATAACTAGGACACCTATGTGTTCCTAAGTAGATTCACTCTCCCCCTGGCACTCAAAAAGCTCAGCTTCCCAAGATTAAGCCAATTTGTTTAGTAACACTAACATACATATACTGTATGATAACTTGTTTTCTGAAGCACTAGGTGAACTTGGACTGTCCAGCCGCTATTCCCACATTTCTACAACTAGAACCCTTTTATTTTATCAAAGGAGATTTCAGCCTGATAAACTTTTCTTTCTTATTGCTAAATGACATGTTTTCTTCCAAGGTGGGTTTTACCCCTCAAACACTGAGATCCAGTTACATCAGATTTTTCAGGAGCTCTCATATGTCATTTATATATGAAGCCAAGTCCAAAAGATTATTTTTCACCATTAATCTTTGAGACTAATAAAGATGAATATAAAAAAGCAGCCTTAAGACCAGAGGTAGGCGTTTCACCGGTAATGTTTTTCCATAGCTTCTTGATGAAGATGATCAACTAAAGCAAAACTTCTGCATGAGCTATTAATAGAGAATGAGGATTAATGAAGGATTATGTCATAATGAGTGTGCCTGCAGAGTGGCTTCAGTTCTGGTCCTTTGCTGCCAAAATACAGTTCTCATCTCCAACAAACAAAGTCTATCTGAGAGAAAGCACAGAGCCCCTTTAGAACTGGAAAGTCCTGTGCATAATAATGACTGTCTAACTCTTCTTTTGCCAAAGAGCTTCAGCACTTTCAATGTCATAGGTCAATGCAGTGATTCAGAGGGGGCCTGATCCTTATCTGAGCTTTTGCAACAAAATTAGAATGTGCTGTAGTCTTATTAAAGAAATGTTTGTTCCTCCATCAATGAGCTGAAAAGAAAGCAGCTCAATGTACTTTTGCAAATTACAGCAATAAACTGCTTGAATTAACTGCTTTATTACAAATATTTAATTATTCTGAGGGTTAAATATCCCACATTTTGGAAAGGCAAAATTAGTCATCCACTTGATAATCTACTTCATTTAAAATCTGTTATGATGATGTATTTTTGTTTTTATATTTAAACAATTCCAGTTTTCAGTTATCTTTATTGTAAATTCAGCCAGTTTCCACTTGGAATGAAAAAGAATAATATACACAGCCCTTAATTCTGAAGTAAGTTGTTAAGAAAATAAAATTCATAATCTGTAAAAAATACACAATGCAGAACTTCTTTTCATTTTCTAGGAAGAGGAATAGTTATAAAAATAAACTAGGACTCAAAACACCAGATAAAATCAGTCACATTTTAAGTAAGATCTATTTCCAGATTTAAATAAGATAACATTCTTATTATTTAAGTGGTTGTTATTTAAATGTTATTTAAAGTACATTTCCCTTTAAAATAAAAAAAAAGACCATGAATTTAAACTTTACATTAAAAGAAAACTTGACAAATATATGTTGAACAACAAGCAAACATTCCCCAAGGAGAGTTTTTATTCCAACAAAATAAGATTTAATCCATCAATCCAAATCTGTTTTTCATTTATTAATTCAGTGGTACAAAAACAGATGGAAATTATTTTTCAAAAGTGATCATTTTATCTGAGTTATAGTCTTAAAAGCTAAGAGTAGAGAGTACTTTGCTATAGGGCAAAAAAAAAAAAACTATTAGAATAACAGAAAATGGATCAACCAGGATACGCTTCAACAGAGGGACATATCAAAGCATTATTATGGTCTCTGCCCACTTACTGTTTGGTCTCACTAATCTACATCACTAAATTGACCATTCAGTGCCAGAAAATCTGCCATGTAGGTCTCGACTTTTCATAGCAGCTCTTAAATGTGTATTCGGAAACTACAAAGTGCTGAATATATTTTCAGCTTTTTTATACTACGATTTACAACTAATGACCTTAAGCAATGTCATGCATGTAAAACAAAATTATGAGACCACCCTGGTTTAGAGCCGAATAAAAGTACAGAATCAAACTTCATTATCATTCAAATGTAATAGGGGAGAAGAACAGCAGGAAAAAAATCCATAGTAGTATAAATAAATCTATTTTGCAGTTTTACTTTATGAAAATATCCTCCACTTGTATTTTGCTATTACCGGCTCAGGGTAAGTAGACAATTATCTAAGCTTAATGCGCAAAGTAATAATGCACTGTACACATTCAGAACCCTTGTGCCACATCAGCCAGGCCCGCAGGGATAAAACATTTATCAGTTGCTCCTTAGAGCAATAGCGGGTTTGAAAATTTGGCTGCCCAGGCTGACATTTAGTGAAATCATAGTTTTTACTGGATTCGGAACTCAACATAGGAAACCCTGATACTGGGATGACTCCATTGGCAGCGTGCCTCCCGACACCCACTGGACTGCGGGCTACTTTCTGTCCCACTACTTCCCATGAAAGCAGTCCTTTTACTTCCCTGCTACAGCTGGCACACTGCCCTGTTCGCAGACCCAATGAACCGTCATCTTGGATGTAACAAATTAGTACATTCTCAGAATAATAATAAATGCAGGCATAAAAACACTATTGTTTTTATTTGGAAGTGAAGTAACTCATTTTAGCTGGGCGACTTTTTTGGTGTAACATCACAGCTCCCCCCCCAAAAAAAATCTCTTTTGAAAAGAATGGTCAATTTCAGAAGAGATATGACACATCATTTACTGTAAATATCAGGGAAAGGCAGAGAACAGAAAAAAAATTAGCATTTGTTGCCAGTGATTTAAAGAGAAAATAGGAGATTTAAGAGAAATACAAATGTAAAACAAGTAATGTGTCCACCCCAAAGTATAATTAGAGAAATAATATTGCGAATGAGTATAATAGAAGTTGATTTTTGATATCAATAAGATCTATTAACTGAGTTTTCTGCTTGTAATTCAGAAAATACATATGTATCTATGAGGTGTTTTTTTAATGACCTTCAGGTATGTTAGATAATATAAATATAGAGAATGTTAAAACACTAGTGAATAACACACATTTTTTCATATGTTAATGAACATGTCAAAATTCACTTTTAGTTTTCTAAGATCCCTTTCACCACTGTGTGTGTTTGTTTCCATTCTTGGGAATTTTCTGTGTTCATAAAGAAAAGGAAAAAGTTAATATTTACAAATTTGCATATAAGTCAAATTTACTTCAAATCAGAGCCATAAAATTGATAGGAAACACTTTCCCTCATTATTCTGGAAGGGCCATCACCACCTTTCAATGTCAGGAACCCTGAAAAATACAACTGTAAAAACTATTGTTATGATAGTCTTCCTGACAGCTTCAATGGAGATTTAACTGAGATTTGAATAGCAAGTATACCTTTAAGCAGACAATAAGATGAAATTAGAACTGCCATGAAGTATGAAATAATAAAATAAATAGACACATTTTCAATATTCTAGATTTTGTCCAATTTAAATGTCAGCTCAAAATGATGATCTAGAAATCAAAACAATCATTAATCTACTCTCCCTTTGCTCTAGCCCTGATCGTTGTAAACAAATCATGATATTTCGTGTAAAAATAAATGTACCACAAATTTACTAAACTTTCTGGTTCAAATGAGTTCAAGAATATCTCATTATAAATGGAGACAGTCCTGAAAAGGCAGCCAAGCATGACTAAAAAGATCACTCTTTTACACAAAAAATAGCTTTCTTATTTTACCCTTTGTTGCAAAGACATTTGGCCAGCCACAGGGGAAATACATAATCTACTTTTATATTTGAATAACTTATTTGAAAACACTACAGCTACAATAACTCTAAAACAATTCTGGGTTGAATATACATGTTACATGGATTTATGTGATCTTAATCACTGACTTGTTGTCATGTGTTAGCAATGCTTTTGGCAATTCTTTTTAAGAGGGAAAAGTACATTCAATAAATATTTGCCATTAGATAAAATTGTATCTGAAATAAAGTAGATGGGATTAAAGTGGTATAGTTCTGTAACTAATTTTATATATAAAGTCATTGTGAAGACAGCAGTTCTTTTCATGTGGCAATCTGTCAGTTTTATCTAATACACATTCCAACACACAGTCTACCTGGTAACAACACATCACAAGTTATGCCTTCATAATTTGCCTTTTTATAAAAATAAGCTGCAATACTTGACTATTTCAAGCCTTAAAAAACCTCCCTCCACCTAGATTGGCTCTTCAATTCTGTGAATTTTTATTTCAGTGTTTTGATAATAAGGTTGATATTATGAACTTAAAATTTAACTATAAAATATTTTCCTTCTCCCGCTTCACCAGGAGCCAATGAAGATGCCAGCAGCAACTGATGTTTGCCCATTTACTTTAAGTGAGACACTGTTTCTTTCATTCAGTTGCTCAATATCCAAGATTATATAACAGCAGAGAATAGCATACACTGAGGAGGAAAAGCTTAAAGCAATTAGTTTCCTTCCAAGTACTTTAGCCCTTCTTACTTAGGTTTTTTAAAAACAGGCAACCATATAATGAATCTCAAGCATTCATTCAAAGCATTTAAAAAACTGTTGCTAGAGTTTTAATTTCCTTTCATCCTTGTTCACATAAAAGAGAGGAAGTAGCCATCACATTCACGTTCTAAAATTGATCACTCAGATTGTCTAGAAAGTTTGCTATGTTTTCCACCTATGTTTTGTCTCTCGCTTTTCAAGGCACAAATGAGATGTTTCGAGCTTTGATACAGAAGACCAAAATGTAAAATGTCGACTTGTCTTGCACATTCCTGGTGGCTCCCTAGACTCTGCCACTCTCCCAGCAGAGCAGAATGAATATCTGTGCTAACCACACATTTCAGGACAAAGGAACTAATTCATGGGGGAGGGGAGACCACACACCATTTATAAGGTTTGTTCAGTTTACAAGAAAACTATTGTCAATGCTTTGTTGATTCATAATGAATGACCCCGCGTGACAAATAACAAGCGGCCACCTCCTTGCTGAGCCTCGCCAGAATGCTTCCCGCATTCAGAGCAGCCCGGGATCTGAGGGGCTAATTGTTGTTTAAGGAAACTGGAGCTGCAGGTACATGAGGTAGCTCGGATCACAGTCAGAGCCAACAGGTTGAACATTTGATGAAACTGTGGCTCTGGTACCCAAAAGATCATGCATAATAGCACAGCGCTTGCTGTTGCTGCGCAAAACTCTGATGTGAAGAACCAGATTCCACTAGAGGGAGTGAAAAGAGCCTGGAGGGGATCATAGAGATGCTGACTCTATGCAGGGTCCCACCACTAGGGCATTGCAGTCACTAGGAAATCGTCTTGTCTCCCCACCTACAAAATGGGACTAAAATATTTTTTAAAGAAAAATCACCTTAAAATCTTTTGTTGGAAAATGCTATACAGTGCACAAGTATTATCTTCATCATCCATTGAACCTTTTGTACTTTTTTCTCTGTCCCGAGGGAAATAATAAATTGACATATTTTCTATCATCAGAGATCCTTTTAAGACCACAATGTGATTGCACTCCAGTACATCTCACACTTATCCCCATTAAACACACACAAAGGGGAGAAAGCAGGGAAAGAAATAGGTGGGCATAAAGGGCAGCTCAGACAACTGTTGTACAACATGGGCGCTCGGCCCTAACCTGCCCCAGCTGCCAGGACGGGGAGTGTGACCGCCGCACAAAGAGGCCGGCGAATGGGCCCGGCGCATGTTCCAGTTGAAACCGGCTGCTCTGCGGGTAGGAGCACACAGATTGCTCTCCCGAGTGGCCGTTTGATTGCGGATCGGCTGTGTGTTCCCCTACCGCTCCAACAACCCTGCACAGTGCCCTGGATTTTTTAAAGTGGTTGGTTTAGTTAAAAACACAGGGAAGAAATCTGTTTCTCTTCATGGCACCTGCATAGTAGCATTGTGGGGGTTTCTCTCTCTTTCTTTCTTTAAGGAATAAAGGGACCTTAAAAATGAACCCAGACCTCCATGAAGAAAAGGCCCTGTGGGCCAGAAAGGATAGGAATCCTTTCTCTTTGCTTTTACTTCTTTAGTTCTAGCAGCTAAGGGATTTCCCGAGGCCACCAAGTGGTTTGCCGAGGAGAATGAAGAGCGGGTTTCAAGGTGGTGGGGCAACTGGCACTCTTGTCAGTTGCTGATGGAACGTCACTGGGTAAACATCTGTGGAGGGCGACTTGGCAATTTCTACCAAGCCCTGCTTCCAGGAGGACTCTGCTCTCACATGTGCAGAATGACACGTATACATACAAGGTTGTTCGATGTAGCACTGTTTGCAATAGTAAAAGATTGGAAACCCCTTAACTGTTCATTGACAGGGGCTGATGATACTATGATGCAAGGATGCAAGGAAATAATACACAGTGTAAAGAAGAACAAACAACTGATATAAAATGATCTCTGACACAATGTGAAGAGGGAAAGAAGCAAGGGAAAAAGCAGGAATGGCTTGGGACTCCTGAGGGTGAAGAAGGGGAACAGACTGACAATGTATCTCGCTCGCAGGCTCCATGACCACGGGGTTTGTGCTTGTTTGCTGCTCGCTGTGTCCTCGGAGACAGAAAATCCCTTATTTCCCACATGGAGAGGTCTGCAATAAAGTTGTGGTGCCTGAGGGCAAGCAAGAGAGTCAAGCGTAGATTGGGGAAAAACTAAAATAAAAACCAAATCCATATTCAAAGTTCTATACAGCGCCTGACATAATTTCATGAAAAAATATTGGAGATTAACAGTGGCATCAAGAGGGATGATCCCCCTCACTTCTTTATCCTTTTATCTGTCTGTCAATTTCTGTACGGGAATCTATTCATTTAAGAATTTAACAACCAAAACAAAATACTACATTACTTAAATCCGTTGTACTTGGTGACTCTTTGGATATAAGGTTTGGGAGAGGGAGGAATCAAAGACAGTTGTGAGATTCCTTGGAAAACTCAGTAGATGTTGTCACAGGCAGTTAAACTGAGGAAGCTGATGAGAGGGCAGTGGATGTCACTATTAAGAGTTCCTCAGGGTTGGTGTAGTGAGCTGGCCTTAGGGTGCCCTAAGAAATCTTTCTGGACATCACTAACCACTGTATGTCAGTTCTACTGTAAAGAACATGCAGCCATACTTCTGTGGGATCCCCTGGGAGCTGCTTTCAGGACACAGTCAGTGACATTTTCCAAAGAAACCTGCAACCCATCCAGAGGAGTGTTGTTTTTCACTAGTATTGTTCCCACTGACTTGCAAATAAGTGAGTGCACTTGTGTAGGACAAAAATTCCTGCACACTGCCTCTGGTTACACAGAAACTGCTGAGGGAAAGCAAGGTGGTGCTTAGCAAAACCTGGACCTTCTGTTTGGCATCCTTAGGAGCTCCCTCCTTGATTGCCCAGGGTGACAAGGACATCTCCAACCTGTACTGGCTTTCTCTGTAACCTGGAGCCCATTCTGCACACGTCTGCCCAGCAGAGCTCTGCTCCCCAGGTGGGGCTTGCTTCTCCTCTCCCTGCCCTTTCTCAAGCCCACCTCTGACCTCTGTGCTGAGATTCAATTCTACTGTAGTTAATATCAAGTATTATTGGATTCATATCTCACTTCTCCTAAAGTCCTATGTTTTTCTAGCATATGGGAGGTTATATAAATTTGAAAATGTTAGAATATGCCATTTTTACCTTTATTTCAAAATCTCTGACATGGAACTCTCTTGTTTGCTAACGGAAGAATTTCCTATTTTTCTGAATAATTGGTATAACTAGAATTTAGTCTATTAGAGGCTCCAAAAATTTCCCAGGATTAACGAGTCCCAGGAAAAAAAAACTGTTCAAATGGGTTAGGAAAGTGTGTCTTCTGTATTGCTCTCCCACAGCTTTCCCAACAGAGCTGGTTAGTAAGGGGCTGGAAGAGCTCGGTAATAAAAATCTGGTTTGATTTTGTTTAATGCAGAGTATCCTACATTTATTTAGCTTTTTTATCCCCCCCTTTTTATAGAATCCCATTACTATTTCAGGGGACTCGTGATTCATGGAGCACAATTTGATACTGATTTAGTGATGAATTTTCTTAAAAACCAACATCCTATTATTATTAGGGCTAATGTTATTATTTACTAAGTATACTTTGTCAAGTGCTTTATAAGAATAACCCCATTTAATCCTCACCATGACTACTTGATAAACATCACCACAATCTGCATTTGACAGATGAGGAGAATGAGGCCTTGAGAAATTAAAACACTTCCCCAAACTCACACCGCCACTGAATGGCAGAGTCAGGGTTCAACTGTTCCTGCTTGACTCCAGAGACCAGTATTCCTGCTCCATGGATGGGGCTTACATAAGTCTGCCTGCACAGTGTTGGAATCTGCAGTTAGAACTGACCTTTAAGGCATGAAACAATATTATCTTGGGGCCTGTAAGGTGGAAGCAACAGGGGGAAAGGAAATTTCAGGAAAAACAGGGACTGTAGCACAGCTACTCCTCCCCACCTGGCCCTTCCTCTTCTGGGTGTTTTATGTTTTCTTAAAATGAACCTCAGTTTCCGCATCTGAAAAATGGGCACATTGGTTAACTCTCATGGTTGTTGTAAAGGTTGAAGTTAAAAGTGGGTAACGTGCTTAGAGCACAGTGCTTCAGCTAGATGCTCCTGAGGCACTAGTGCCTGCATATGTTAAGGCCCTGAGAAATGATAACATGACGACTTCTCAGTTTCTTCACATGTGAAATGGCCATATAAATGTTACCTACATCATATGGGTGATTGGGAATATTATATGACAGGTGCATATGCCAAGCCCATAGTAAGCACTGTATGGGTTTGCCATTTTAGTTGTTTCCCTCCACGTGGGTAACACCGGGGAGCAGCTCTAGAGAGCACACCCAGAACACTGTCACCACAACGAAAAGCATCAGGCTCTCCAAATCCAAAGATGCTGTTGGAAGCAGACCAGTATGCCTTCATGCAAGCAACTCCATATGTTTCAAAAATTTAGCTAGACTACAGGTGCCAGTCCCTCTTGAGCAAAGCTCCTTAGACTTTAACAGAAGATACTTTTGTAAACAATTGTTAATCTCTCTTCTCAGTGTTGATTCTTCTTGGCAATAAGTGGCCTGTGAAGTTATGTAAATGGCCTGCTTACCGCTGTCATAGTTACTACCTACAGTCTGTGGCCAAAAGAGAAGGAAGAAGCAACCTAATCACTGTCCCCCCACTATCTCTACCTCCACCACAGACAATTCCTAAACTCATAGCACACACACTGTTATATTATGGCTTTGTACCTCATTGTTAATTTGCATAGTAGTGAGGAAACTAAATTTCCATGAGGACGAATGCTTAGGAAAAAAACAACTTTTAGATGATATTGAAGCATTTGCACTGGACAAATAAAAACTTAACTATATGCTGATTAAATGTTTTGCTTATTAGAAAATACTTTTTGCCTCAATTCACATTGAAAATCCATCTAAACAATATATTTTATGATAATTATTTTACAAAATATAGCTGATTCACAGAGAAAATATTATAAAACATGGACAAGTATGGAGAAAATGAAAATCAAGCTTTACCCAAATTCGTTGTGAGAACCCTTCTGTGTTTTAGTCTTTTCGTGTTTGTTTCCAAGGCCTGTTTGGCCAGAGACACCTGAAGGTGAATGGAGCCAATCAGTGCACAATGGCAAGGTTTGTAAGGCTTGTCTTTATCATGCCCAGGCTTCCTTTTATTCTTTATCTTCTTTTTTCTTTTCTTTTTGTTCAATACACATACATAACCACATGCCTTCACAAATTTCACAAAACTAGAATTATAATGTTCAACAACTGCTTTTAAAATGTAACAATTCCATGAATTCATTTCATGAACTGAAATGTTCATGAATGTATCATGAACATTTTCCTGTCATTAAATATTTTTCTAAAACATTGTAATAGCTAAATGGTGTTCCATTTATGCACATACAATGATTTATTGCAAGGATATCCTATCGGTCAACATTTATGTTGTTACCAAAACTGTAGTATTATAAATAATTCGGATGGATAACGGCCTTTTTACCTCCAGTGTGCATTTCTGTTTATGAATTTATAATTTACAGAGTGGTATTACTGTTTATAAAGAATATGGACATTGTAAACACAGCTGAGCTTTCTTCTGCCATAGTTTGACTGTATAATGAAAAGGAAAAAAGTAAAAAGTAGAAAACCAAAAGGGCCCAAGTTCCCTAACATCTAATTACCTTATAAACTTAGTCTCTGAGTTACCTTTACATTTTTGCCAAAATTCTCTTCCTGCCCTGTCTCTTTCCCTCCTGTCTGCCTCCTCACGCAATCCCCAAGGCCCCTTGGGCCTCAGGCACAAGAGCACTTGCTATTATTAAATAATTCATGAGCTTTTATAAATCTGAGCTTTTATAATTCTGCCCTCTCTACCTAGAATGTCATTTCTAGCCTTGCAAGTGTCGGTCCACTCCCCAGGTTCTGTCCAGTCTTGAGTAAATGACTTACCCTCTTTGGGCTTCAGCTTCTACACCCTTGAAATGGACATAATAATGTTACTTTCCTCCTAATATTGTTTGAGGATCAATGAGATAATACTTATAAAGGCCTTAAGATGAAGCTAGGCTAGATTTAGGAAATGCTCAAAAAATGTTAGCTGTTTAATATTACTATTAGCTGACATACTACCTCCTCTGTATTGTGCAACCAGTTTAGATATAATTCCATTTGATCTTTAGGAGGCTCTTGAGCTCTAGAGTTTCATGAATTGACACAGGTTGGAATTTGGAAGGGACCTCAGAGAACATCTAAACATAGTGCTTATCAAAATATAATGAATCGTCTAGGGAGCTTGCTAAAAATGCAGATGCTTGAGTGCCACCCTGGTCTTGCTGGACCAGAACCTCTGGTAGTGGAGCCCAGGAAAATGCATTTTTATCAAGTTCCCGGGTAATTTATTCAGCCTGATGAAGTTTGGGAACTACTCATTACAGTCTAAAACCCTAGGTCTGCCAAAGAGAGAACGGGGCCATAAATGGTTAAATAATTCTCCTTAGATGAAAGTGGAAGTAGAGCCTATCTAGTTTGTGGAATGAAGGAATTGCCATATCTCACATCACCGGTGAAACACAAATGATTTCAGGGATGCTTCAGTGATGCTGTGGTTCCAAGCTTTTGTACTGGGACAAAGGAAGAACGCGAGCTCTGATCAGGCTTCAAATTTGATTCCAGATCTGTTGGCAGGACGATTGATCAAAGTTCCACCTAATTGGGGTCTCTAATTTATGGTGAAAATGTGAGTCCCAATGAAGAATTGATCTCAGTCCCTGCACAGTGAGTGACACTACTGTAAACACGCATCCACACCCCGCAGGACAAAGCGGCTTGCTCCCAATAAAGACATTTCTATTCTGTCTTGTCTATTTAATTTGACATTTGTCTTTTGGCAGAAGATGCATTAGTCAGACAGGGCACAGAGATGATGTCTCCTTCCTTTTGGAACCACATGAAGAAATTTTATTTTAAGGGTGAGCGGATATGTGAGTCGAGGGTAGACTTCCTGTATAATTACTTCTGAGATACATTTTTCCATCTGAGGAAAAGCCATACAAGAAAATGAAGCCCATTCTTAATAAATCAGACTATTCATTTTATTCAAGGACAACTTCTATTTATAAAAATGAACATAGTTGATTCTAAAGTCAAATACAACAGTTGTATTACACCACCACACCCACTGGTTAAATCATGTGATCTGGAGCTCCAATTTTAAATGAACAAAATTAAGAACCTTTAAAAAAGATAATGATACTGTTTTTCTGGGTGAAGCACATGATATATTTTCTAAATAAAAAAAAGATTTATCCGTGATTGTTACTTGGAGAGATAAGAAATTACCGTATATACAGGAAACCTCTCAGATTATTTATTATTGTTGACATAATACTATTACTTAAGAGCAAAAAAGATTACTAGAGAGCACACAGTGCTAAGGGCCCACTGTCTCCAGAGGTCACCTTGCGCCACGATCATCCTGTCCTGTGCAGCGGTGAGGTGGTTTCCCAGGGTGTGCCACATACAGACGTACACCACAGGCACGGCTAGTGTCTGTATTGTAGAGAGAGTTTCCCAGAAAAGGGAAATTGACCACTTTCCTTTTACTCACAGGTACAAAGCAGAATCGTGTTGCACCCCCTCCTCAAAACCAGAAGTACATAAGAGTGATATGGGTCAGAAAACAGTGGCTATAATTGCAATACTTATAAGAAAACAAAGGATTGCATCCTGAGGTACTCAGCTTTTTGGGTATCAGCAAGAATATTTATTTTCTGCATCTCCCCCACTTTACCTACACCATTCCTGCCCCCTTATCATTCCCTCTTCATCTCCTTCCTTCCTGACAGACTCTGTAGCAACCAGTTTCTGTTTGGCTTTGGCTTTGACATGTTGTTAGGGGGCCAAAAGGCTGAAACGGCCAAACACTTTGGCTCTACTGCCTCAATTCAACAACATTTTCAAAACTCCATTTGAATATGAAAGAGCTCAAAGATATAATGGTTGTTGTATAGTTTTCACCAGCTGCTAAATTCATTATGACTACTTCCATAGGGCAAGGTTGTTAGGTTAGATTTCCTTGAAGAAAGCAAAATCTTCTCAAGTCAAAGTGTTCATTTCACTGTGTGGTATTCTTCTCAAGCAATGAATCCATGTATGGCTCTAACACGTGAGGATAATTTCATCTAAGTACGGATCATCTGCATTTCTTTTATTCCTTGCCCAATAATCAGTAGGAGTATTTTGTGACATATTTTCACCTGATCCAAGACTTCACCATAAGTAGAATGAAAGTGTTCATACTAGAACTAGGACAAATAACTTGAAGGTACTTGTAGGGGCCCAGCGGCCATAAGGGGTTAAGGAGAGGGTTTCTCACCGTGGGAGTGGTGATAGAAACCTGGTTTCTGGCCTCAAGGCCGTTCTGAGTCCTGACTGCCTCCCTACTGCTAGCTATCTGATTGTTCCCATACGCAAGAAGAAACATAGTCTTGGCATATGCGTCATGTACCAAAGATGTAACTCTTAAGGTCACTCATTGTTCCTTGTTTGTGGCTTGCATAAAAAGGCTCCAGCCAATGCAATAAACTTGTCTTTTACCACCAGAGTAATCGACCCTCTCCATTATTATTATTAATCAATCCACCGCCCTGACTCACGACCCCCCTGCTGCAGCGGGCTGCGGCAGGTACTGAGGAGTTTATTGATTTTTAACTCCTGTAATGTATATATGGTATCTATGAACTGTGATTTAAAAACAAAATTATAAAAGTAAAGATGGAACTACCTTTTAACCCAGCAATTCCACTGCTGGGATTATATCCTAAGAATCCTGAACCACCAATTCAAAAGAACCTATACACCCCAATGTTCATAGCAGTGTTATTTACAATAGCCACGTGTTGGAAATAGCCTAAGTGCCCATCAGTAAATGAGTGGATCAAAAAACTGTGGTACATTTATACAATGGAATACTACATAGCAGAGAGAAAGAAGGAGCTCCTACCCTTTGCAACAGCATGGATGGAAATGAAAAGCATTATGCAAAGTGAAATAAGCCAATCTATGAAAGACAAATACCATATGATCTCACCTATAAGTGGAACCTAATCAACTAAATCAACAGATGAGCAAAATAGAACCAGAGACTCGAAAATAAAGAACAAACTGACAGTAACCACAGGAGAGGCCATAGAAGGATAACAGGGGAAAGAAGGGGAAGAAGCAAGCAAAGGAACAGGAATAGAGGACTCACGAGCATGGACAATGGGTGGGGTAATTGACTGTGGGAGTTGTTGGGGACAGGGTAGGGTAGAGCAATGGGGGAAAAGGCAGGACAACTGTAACAGAACAAAAATTTAAAAAATAGCCCTGGCTGGTGTGGCTTAGTGGATGGAGCACCAGACTGAGAAGCAGTGAGTTGCCAGTTTGATTCCCAGTCAGGGCACACGCCTGGGTTGTGGGCTGGGTCCCCATAGGGGACACACAAGAAGCAACCAACCACACATTGATGTTTTTCTCCCTCTCTTTCACCCTCTCTTCCCCTCTCTCTAAAAATAAATAAATAAAGTCTTTAAAAACTATAAAATAGAAATCATTAAAAAATGTAACATATAAACACATAATGTTATATAAATGGAATCATACCACATATAACCTTTTGAGATTGGCTTTCTTCACTCAGCACAATCATTTGTAGATTCACCCAGGTTGTTGCATGTATCACCACTTTGTTTCTTTAACCATCTATCCATGGAAGGCTTTTTGGCTGTTATGAATAAAGCTGCTATGACATTTGTGTAAGAAAAAAAAAAAGAAAAGAAAAAAGACAATGACTTTAGTATCTATCAGCAATTTGGTATCAACCAATACTTAGGGTAGTGAGATTTCTATGTATTTCAGTGTCAGGTTTGCTTAGAAACAAGGTTTAATATAAAGCTCATATTTAGCTGATTTTCCACGGTGACTCAGTACTGTTCGCACCATACCAAAGATAGACCATTCCTGTCTGTTCTCTATATGTGAAGGACTGTTTGAATCTGTCCCACCTCATCATGTTAATACAACCCATTCTCTTAATTTACGAAAATAATATTCAATTCTAGTTTTTGTCAACAAACTGTCAGTGTTGTTAACCTTAACAAACATGGTATTCTGGCATTAAGGTCAAGTATACCATGAAAAGTCATTAGGAAAAATCCTGGAAACGCAGGGTGGGTCAAAAATAGGTTTACAGTTGTGTGTACGCAAAACACAGAACAACTGTAAACTTCCTTTGGCCACACCTGTGTATTTAACAAGCCACAATTGGCTATGCACTAATGTTAGTTTGTTGTTTCAGTTGACAGCCCGATCAGCTGTGCCTTCCTAAGATTTTCTACTTTTAACATGGCCAAAATTGTCAAAATATATTGTGTCCTTTGCTTTTGATTTGAGTATTAGATTAAGATTACTAAGAGGTCAATGAGATAAATCTGGTAAGGGTTAAATACTATTTGCTCTTGATACTCCAGTAACATCTGTAACAATATTCTAAATGTTAATAAGTTGACATATTGATGGAAACTACCTACTTTGAAGCTGCTGGCTAAATAATTTGAGGCAATTCATTAAATTTTCTGCCATGTTGTCATATGATTTAGGGCTACATTTCAATAATATTTGATTATTAATTTAATGACTGTATACCTAATTTGAAAACCTTAAATAAAATATGCACTAAAAGTGAAGAGAAATGTATGGTTTCTTGGGTATTTAATACTGAGACATGAAATGCTCATGATAAGGAAAAATTAAAACCAACAATTCCAACCTTTTGAAATGTTATCTAATGTATTACATATCAGAGAGGCTCTATTCTACTTTAAAAAAATCATCAATACTTAAATTATAAATAATAAATTTAGAAATAATTTCATTCACTTTCAAATATTAAATAATTTGAAGAAAAAGTCTACAGCAATTTATTTTTTATGAAAAAGATATTTGTAGTTACTTTTCATCAACATTTTTTCAGTAAAAAGGGAATTAAACTATTACAGGACACCTTGTTAAGTAATTATATAGCAACATCGCTGTGCAATTAAATAGCCATCAGTCCCTGCAGCTGAGAAATTTCAGGTAATTATTCAAAGATAATTTAATAGGAGAATTACTGTATTCAAGCAAGCTTTAGCTAGTAATCTACCTCAATTAAAGCACCCAATTAATTTCAGAACCTTGATAACAGTTGCCTTTGGCAAAACTATCCTTATCCCTCATTTGACCCAACATATACAATATTCCTTAAACAATGTACAAAGTTAATTTACTTCTCCTAAAAGTATAGGCTATTATTATGGAGAAATTAAATAAATGCAAGCATAAAAAATACTCTTTTTCTTTTTCTCTCTCTCTCTCTCATTTATACCTTGTCCTCAGCCTCTTATGTAGTAATGGAACAAGGAGGATGTGGATTCTTGAGCATCAGCTTCCTCAGTTTTCATCACAATGGGCAGAAAAATTCCAGCACTGGAAACTTCCAGAAGGAAGGTTTGTTTTCAATTGATTAGCTCACTGGACAAACTATTATTGGGACATGTGTCCCTGTGAATTTGGTGGTGCTGGTGGTGGTGGTAGCGGTAGCAATACATATGCAGAGACTCTTTCAAAAATTTTTTATTGGAGGACTTCTGGCCAAGATGGAGGTATAGGAGACACACTGTGCCTCCTTGCACAACCAAAATTAAGGACAACAAAAATTTAGAAACAAAAAAGCAACCAGAACTGACAGAAAATTAAACTGTACAGAAGTCTGACAACCATTTATCCAGACTGATAAGAGGGGTGAAATTGGTGGCCTATGGAGAAGGGTCGCAGAAGGAAAAAGTAGTGGCTGGCAGACTTAGGTATACAGGTGGTGGCTGGCAGGCCCAGGGCACAGGGTGGCAACGAGCAGACCCAGTGAGGTGCACAAGGTGGCTAGGTGACTGCAGTCAAACATTTGCACGCACATAAACCAGGCAAAAATGGGCAGCGAGACAGACCGCACAATGCAGGGCCCCAGGAATGGGAAATGAAGCCTAAAAACACCAATTGCAAACACTTGTGGGGGTTGAGGTGCTGGGATAGACTCCCAGCCTCACAGGAGAGTTTGTTGGAGAGACCCACAGGGTCCTAGAATGTACACAAGCCCACTCACCTGGGAACCAGCACCAGAAGGGCCCAATTTGCTTGTGGGAAGCAGCAGAAGGGACTGAAATCCAAGAGAGGGTGGAACGAGCGCCATTGTTCCCTCTCTGACCCCACCCACACATACAGTGTCACAACCCAGCTACTGGGTTGACCCACCCTGGTGAACACCTAAGGCTCTGTGCCTTACTATGTAACAGGCGTGACCAGACCCCCCCTAAATAACAACAACAATGGCTCAAATGGAAGAACAGATCAAAGCCCCAGAGCCAATACTTTTAAGCAACCAAGAGATAGCTGACCTATCAGATGCATAGTTCAAAGCACTGGTGATCAGGATGCTCACAGAATTGGTTGATTTTGGTCACAAATTAGATGAAAAAAATGAAGGCTACATTAAGTGAAATGAAGAGAAATGCACAGGGAACCAATAGTGATGGGAGGAAAACTGGGACTCAAATCAATGGAGTGGACCAGAGGGAAGAAAGAAACAACCAAGCAGAAAAGAATCAAGAAACAAGAATTCAAAAAAAATGAGGAGAGGCTTAGGAACCTCCAGGACATCTTTAAACGTTCCAACATCCGAATTATAGGGGTATCAGAAGGGGAAGAGGAAGAGCAACAAGTGGAAAACTTATTTGAACAAATAATAAAAGAGAACTTGCCCAATCTGGCAAAGGAAATAGACTTCCAGGAAGTCCAGGAAGCTCGGAGAGTCCCAAAGAAGGTGGACCCAAGGAAGAATAATACCCCAAGGCACATCATAATTATATTAAAAAAGATTAAAATGAAGGAGAGAATTCTAGAAGCAGCAAGAGATAAGGGGACAGTCACTCTCAAAGGAGTTGCCATCAGACTGTCAGCTGATTTCTCAAAAGAGACCTTGCAGACAAGAAGGGGCTGGGAAGAAGTATTCCAAATCATGAAAGGCAAGGACCTACATCCAAAATTGCTCTATCCAGCAAAGCTTTCATTTAGAATGGAAGGGCAGATAAAACACTTCTCAGATAAGGTCAAGTTCAAGTAGTTCATCATCACCAAACCCTTATTATATGAAATGTTAAAGGTACTTGTCTAAGAACAAGAAGATAAAAAATATGAACAGTAAAAAGACAGCAAACTCACAGTTACTAACAACCACATCTAAAACAAAAGCAAATTAAGCAAACAACTAGAACAGGAACAGAACCACAGAAATGCAGATCACATAGAGGGTTAGCAACAAGGGAGTGGGAGGAGGAGAGAGGGGGAAAAGGTACAGAGAATAAATAGCATAGACAGTAGGTAGAAAATAGACAGGGGGAGGGCAAGAATAGTATGAGAAATACAGAAGCTAAAGAACTTATGGACATGAACTAAAGGGGAAAATGTGGGTGGGCGGGTGTATGCAGGGTGGAGGGGAAGGAAGGGTGGGAAATGGGACAACTGTATTAGCATAATCAATAAAAATATTTAAAAAATTTTATTGTATTTTTTCTTTTACTATTTATGTCCCCCTCACCCCCTGAAATCCCCACACTGTTGTCCATGTCCATGAATCCTTTTTTCTTTTTGCTCAGTCTCTCCATCCCCTAACCTCTCCCGACTTAGCTGATATCCAGCTCTTTATGAGTCTGTCTCTATTAAGAAGAACATAAGCACCCCATGTTTATTGCAGCATTATTTATAGTCACCAAGATGTAGAAGCAGCCCAATTTTCCATCAGTAGATAGGTGGGTAAAACAACTATGGGACATTTACATAATGGAATTACTACTCAACTGTAAAAAAGAAGAGGATTTTACCCTTTGCAACAGTAAGGATGGACCTGGAGAATATTATGCCAAGTGAAATAAGCCAGTCAGAGAAAGACAGGCACAAAGCAGACTCTTGTTTAAGTGTATTATATTGATTATGCTATTACATTTGTTACACTTTTTTTTCTCCCCTTTATCCCCTCCACCCTGCAACCCCTTTCAACCAGCATTGTCCCCCCACCGGCCCCAACTTCGTTCATATCCATGGGTCGTACATATAAGATCTTTGGTTTCTCCATTTCCTATACTATTCTTAACCTACCCCTAACTATTTTGTACCTACCATTTATGCTTCTTATTCCCTGTACCTTTTCTCCCATTCTCCTCCTGCTCCCTCCCCACTGATAACCCTGCATGTGATCGTGATCTTGATTTCTGTGATTCTGTTCCTGTTCTAGTTGTTTGCTTATTTTATTTTTGTTTTTTTTCCATTCAGTTGTTGATAGTTGTGAGTTTGTTGTCATTTTATGGTTCATATTTTTGATCTTCTTTTTCTTAGTTAAGTCCCTATAACATTTCATATAATAAGGGTTTAGTGATGTTGAACTCCTTTAATTTTAGCTTATCTGGGAAGCACTTTATCTGCCCTCCCATTCTAAATGATAGCTTTGCTGAATAGAGTAATCTTGGATGTAGGTCCTTGCCTTTCATGACTTGGAATACTTCTTTCCAGCCCCTTCTTGCCTGCAATGTTTCTTTTGAGAAATCAGCTGATAGTCTTATGGGAATTCCTTTGTAGGTAACTGTCTCCTTTTATTTTGCTGCTTTTAAGATTCTCTCCTTATCTTTAATCTTGGGTAACTTGATGATGTATCTTGGTGTGTTCCTCTTTGGGTCCGACTTCTTTGGGACTCTTTGAACTTCCTGGACTTCCTAGAAGTCTATTTCCTTTGCCAGATTGGGGAAGTTTTCCTTCATTATTTTTTCAAATAAGTTTTCAATTGCTTGCTCTTGCTCTTCTCCTTCTGGCACCCCAATGAGTCAGATGTTGGGACACTTAAAGTTGTCCCAGATGTTCCTGAGCCTCTCCTCATATTTTTGAATTTTTGTTTCTTTATTCTGTTCCAGTTGAAAGTTTATTTCTTCCTTCTCTTCCAAATTGTTGATTTGAGTCCTGGTTTCCTTCCCTTCACTGTTGGTTCCCTGTATATTTTGCTTTATTTCACTTTGCACAGCTTTCACTTCATCCTTTATTTTGCATCCATACTCAGTCATTTCTGTGGGCCTCCTGACTACCAGTGTTTTGAACTTTGATCTGTTTGGTTGGCTATCTCATCATCACTTAGTGCTTTTTCTGGAGTTTTGATCTGTTCTTTCATTTGGGCCATGCTTCTTTGGGAACTCCTATTACACTGTAAGGGGAGGAGCCTTAGATATTCACCAGGGCAGTGCAACCCACTTTGCTGTGTTGTGGTGCTGTATTTAGGGGAGGGCCCAGAGAGGGGACAATGCTGCTGGCTCAGCTTTCAGTGGGCTTTCAGTTACTTCCCCTGCTACCCACAAGCAAATTGGGCCCTTCTGGTGTTGATTCCTGGGTGGGTGGGTTATGTATGTTCTAGGACCCTGTAGATCTCTCCAATGAACTCTCCTGTGAGGCTGGGAGTTTCTTCCTCCACTGCAATCCCCATAGATTTTTACAGCCAGAGGTTTTTGAGTCTTTAGTTTCCCACACTGGAACCCTGGGTTGTGCAGTCTGTCTCTCTCCCTAGTTGTTCCTCCTGGCTTATCTACACACAAATGTGGGACTGCCTGCTCCACCAGCCATCATCTAGCATGCCTGGTTCGCTGCCTTGCCATGTGTCCCCTCCACCCTGACTGCTTGTCTCTGCCTTTCCTACCAGTCTGGATGAATGTTTTTTCTTTAACTCCTTGGTCGTTGAGCTTCCATACAGTTCAATTTTCTGGTAGTTCTGGTTGTTTCTTGGTTTTAAATTTGTTTTTTTTCTCTCTTTTGTTTATGCAAGGAAGTAAAACATATCTACCTATGCCTCCATCTTGGTAGGAAGTCCCAAAGCAGACCCTTTTGAGCAGAATTTCCCTGATTGTGTTTTTACTTGAGTGTCCATGCACAATGGGAAAAGCCTCAGCCTTGGAGACAGGTGGGTTTGGAAATGCATAGGAGAAATAGTTTCTGGTTGTTTTGGAGGCTGCTAATCTTGTTGACTCTTCGAGTTTTTGAACTCTTCCTTTACGGCCTTCCTGGGTTGAACCCATTCACAGTTTTACCAGTTTCTTGGTTAATTCACTCAGCCTTTTTGTGCTTCAGGTATAGATTTGCCTGGTCCAGTACAGGACACGACTAAGGCCATTCTTAACCCAATTGTGATTGTCTTCCCACTGGATGTCTCACACTAGGAGTCTTCCAGAAAGGCATGCATATGGCCAGTATCTTGACCTTATTTGCTTCAAGATTGAATTAGAGGTAATATCAGGTTGATGATCATGGGGAAAATATGTAGGTTTGGCTGTGTATATTGTCATATGGTTAGAAAAGATAAAAGAAATGGTTTGCCTCTGGATATCACTTTCAAAGCTCCCAGAGCTCTCATAGCAGCTGTGAAAAGTGGATAAAAAAAGACCACGAAGATGTCCCCAGATGACTCAGGGATTATTGCAGGCTCACCTCCCCTACATCCTCATCCAGCAGCAACCTTTGTCTCTGTCTCTTTCACTTTATACTCTGGCTGTCTTTCCACCTTTAGTTCCATTCAGAGAATGGCCCAGCATGGACTGTTGATTGAGTCCGACCTACCATTCTCTAGGACCCTGCTTTCATTAGTCGCCTGGGTCAGAACCTGTTGTATCTGCAAGCCAGAGCCTGAGCTAGATGAGGCAGCAAGTTCTTATCCAGCTTAGGCTCCTGGGACTACACCCAACACAACACTCATTTGTCCATGGGGGGATAGAATGGTTTTGAGAGGTTAGTGGGCTTGAAGCACATTGTTCAGGCCTGGATTAGGGTGAGGTGTGAGGCAAGTCATGCTTGTGATAGCTTAGATCCTGTTTTTTATACATGTTTTTTGATACTGTTGCTGCATTTGTATCTTGTTTCTGACCACTAGAATAGATAACCAAATACAGTCACTCCTTTCCTCATCTTCATTTCTCCAAATTTCTGATAAATCTAAAGTATAAATTTTCTCTACTAAAAGATGTATCATCACATCTTTCCCTTTTGGTCATTTTTCTAGGAGGTAAAGAGCAGGTTACTTTTCTGCAAAACTATAATAACTGTATCATAAATATCAAAACTTTTAAAATACTGATTGTCTTAAGTTAGTTTCATTCTCTACAAGGTTAACATTGTTTTTCTGATAGTGTTTAACGTTTGGGAAACTCATATGAGAAAAAATTTTTTGGTCATCCACTTAATCTTAATTAACTTCAAACACAACAAAGACATGCCTGAATTTGTGGCTTCCCAGTGAAGACAGAGTTGACCTTAGCAACTTTTGGTGTTTGCCATATAGCAGGTAAGAGAACACACTCAGGGTATCTGGTACCATGTCTGGCACATGTTGGGCTCAAAGCATGTCTGTTACTTAAACGAATCCTCCTGCCTTTCTCTTCGGTACTAGGCTTTACCCTGTATGTGTCTGACATGGTCTAATCACGGTGCAGTTACACTGTTAATAAGATTGTGTTAACCACTACACCAATGTACAATTTTCCTGTAACATTGAGATTGACCAACAGGAAAAACTAGCCTTTTTAAAGCAAATAAGTAGGCAAACAAAAATATTAGTTTGAATATTCTATATCTCAGTCCATTTTTATTAGGAAGGATTTTAAAACTTGAAAAAATAAAAAGAGAAAATTATACTCCCAAAGATATATGTGTGTGTGTGAATACATACACACATATATAGTATATATACATATTTGTATATAGTATATATTGTATATAGTGTGTACTCCTCCCACACATATACTCCTCCCAAAATAAACTCCCAAAGAGAAATCAATGCTGTTCTCTTGCATAAAGAAGTTAATTAGCATAAATATATTGATGAGGTCCAAGTCACAACTTGCAAGATTTTTTCCACTCTAGTATGCAGGCATCATCAGTAACTGGCAATATTTACTATCTAGAGTTGTGATCCTATTGACACCCAGAGCCAAATTATGCACCATCAAATCACCGGTGCATTCCCAACACATGTAAGCCAGGTGATTAAAGCAGGTAATGATTTCTCCAAAATAACCACAATTTGCCCAAAGGATTTAATTTGTTTTATCTTGGTATCTCTTGCTATTCTAATTATTGCTGCTTTTGGAGTTAAGTTACCTGTAATTTTCTTTTAGAATTACAAATGGTACACTTTGCTTTCTTATCATGTCATAGAACTATGTTATTAATCACGTTTGGGGAAAAACCTTCAGAAGATTTAATAAGAAATTTTAAAGCTCCAGTGGATTCTCTACTGCTGCGAACTCCCTACATCCTCTAAATAAAGCAGCACATAATTGATTAATAAAAAGCTAAGTAATTTTGGTATTAATATGATCCCCTGGGAGGCCCCCATAATCACGACTAGCAGGCCAGGCACAGTATTGCTCAATTACATACCCAGGTAAATAATCTGCAAATTGACAAACCCTACAAGGGAATTTTCAGCATTTGCAATTTGTTATTCCATGACAAACTCCAGGCAGAGGCTGGACAAAGCTAAGGCCCTCTCATATCTTGACACTCCTTATTCGTTAAACTGCTTTAAAACAGTTACCAAAATTATTTTACATTGCAAATATAGCACTTTTAGTGCTATATTTATAGCACAAAATACCTAATATATTGTACTACAAACACACACAATACACAATGCTATATGACTGTCTATACTTTATAAGACTGTCACTTTGCAGTGCATTCCTGGTAGCACAGCCTGGTCCTGGGTGCTATAGCTTCTCTCTCTACGACCTGTCGGAATTTCTCTGTGACTGGACTCTTCGTCCATTGGAGGCCTTTGGTGAGCACGAGGCCTGATCCAAGGCCCCGCTGTCCTCCTTCATCCCCACTGGGCTTAGGGGTATCCAGTCACTGCTGGCACAAAAATAAAAGACCCTCTCTCTGCCATCCTCCTGTTGCTCTGGTTAGGAACTTCTAAGAAAGGGTACATTAAAATTACCTAGAAGAACCCAAATCAGGCAACTCAGTGCATAAAGAACCCAACTATCTCTCTCTCTCTCTCTCTCTTTTGGTTACAATTTAAGTTCTCTCCACCTCACTTTTTTTTTAATAGCTCTAATTCCTTTAAATTTCTTCTGTGAGTTTTGAGCTGAAATATTGAAATGATCACCTTCAGTGCTTGAGGTGAAAGATAGTAAGTGAAATAATGTGATTTCCACATTATTTTAACCAAAGGAACACATGTGATTGATTCAGTCACAGACATGGTATAAAGTTCTCCTGTAAAGACGCATCCCCATCTGCCTACCTCTTTACTAGATGCTGTAGAAGATATAAAGTGCAAGAAATGGGCCTTCCTGCAATATTCTTAACATAAAAAGAGCTCTTGTAAGTCAATGAGAAACAGATTAACATGAGAAAAAAATGAACAAATGGCAGAAAGAGGAAATTTCTTAAAGAATAATTATAAGTGACCAACTATCATATTAAAAAGTTCACCTTAAAAAAATAAGTTCTGCCTTGACTGGTGCAGTTCAGTGGGTTTGGTGTCATTAGCCTGCAAAACAAAAGGTGGCCAGTCGATTCCTAGTCAGGGCACATCTCTGGGGTGCAGGCCAGGTCCCTGCCTGGGGGCATGTGAGACATTGATGTTTCTCTCCCTCTCTTTCTCCCTCCCTTCCACTCTCTCTAAAAATAAATAAATAAAATATTTTTTAAAAAAATTCCTCAGTAGTAGTTGACAAAATGCATTATCCAACAATAATGAGATACCATTTTCCTTCTATCACTCTGGCTTTATTTTTTCAATGAAAGTAGTGACGGTGCAGGTGTTGGAAAATCAGTTATGCTCTATACTTCTGGTGGGAGTGCAAATTGCTAGTGCCTTTATTGAGAGCGATTTTACAATATGAATGACAAGCATTAACATTTGTAAATTTAATATAGTAATTCTGCTCCTAGGAATTTGTCCTAAGGAAGTGACCATGGATGTGGAGAAACATAGAAATGTGTATGACAACCTCGCTCCCAGTGGTAAAGCCGGAGACAACCTCTGTCTGAAAGGAAGGGGACCGGAGGAGGAAAGCACGCAAGGCCCAAGTGAAGGAAACTGTGCCCTCTTAAAAATCATGTAAAAAATATTGAATGACACGAAAATATTTTCTAAAATACCAAGTTATAAAATGCAGGTCATGAGCCATGAGTTAAGAAATGCTTTTTTCTAAAAAAAGTGTCAAATAAAAGTGTATAGAAAAAGATCTGAAAGGAAGTATTCTACCACAGGAGGTGAGGCCGAGGTAGGTTTACAGCTGTGAGCATACAAAACACAGTTGATTCTTGCATTAGTATTTATTAGTTATTATATTATTTCTCATACAAACACCAGCAAGCCTATTTTTGCCCCACCCTGTATATACAGTCATACATCTAGGTGGAGGAAATGTTAATTTTTATTTTTAACTTATTTTTATGTATATTTCCTAAAGTGCTGAAAGTAAACAGATATTAATTTTTATAATTAGAAAAGTAAAATTTATAAAGGAAAGAATACATCCTGATCTCAAGGAGTTTATAACTCCACAGCCTATGATAGCACAAATATTTTTTGATGATCATAAATCTAGTGGATTCTTTGATGAAAACTGCAGATTTTTACTTAAATGTATTCATTAAATGCAGATCTAAATGTGACTTAATTTTACATATTTATAAGGATTTCCACTTAAACATGTTTTTGAAGGAAATCATTTATTATTCACTTTTTATTCAAAATATAATGATTACAGCTCTACAGAATCCTATGCAGTTAACGTGTGCATGATTTAAGCACGGCTCAGGAAGGTAAGTAAATTTCAAGGAGATAAGGACATTTTCAACTCATCTGGCTAATGGACAATAACGCGTACAGGACTTTCAATAAGGGTGACCAGTAGAATCAGCAGAGTAATTTTCTTTAAATTTGAGTCCAGATGTCCATCTAGGCTGATGTGATCTTCTTTGGTGTGTGGGTGGGGTTTCCTAGGCTCTATGTTACCGCAGGCTTTCCTCCCAGTGCTGAGAGAGATCACTGAGTCTTATGGGGTCTGGGGGCCAGGGGCCGGGTGGTGCAAAGAGGGACTGCTCTGGTTCTTGCTTCCTCTACCTGATGCTCAATACTCTTCTTGACTAAACATGGCCTTAGGACATTAGTTTTTGTTTTATTAATATTTATTTTTATATGGCACTTCTGT
This sequence comes from Carollia perspicillata, assembly GCA_004027735.1. Taxonomy (NCBI): domain Eukaryota; kingdom Metazoa; phylum Chordata; class Mammalia; order Chiroptera; family Phyllostomidae; genus Carollia; species Carollia perspicillata. The sequence goes on from PVKM010005083.1 coordinate 32,333, forward strand.
TCATTGTACATATTCACTATAGGAAATGGGGATATATGAAAGACACAAAAGCCTAATAATCACTCATTATCTCAATACTCAAAAGAATATTATGAATGTTTGTTCATTCAGTATTTCACCATTACATATCCTCCTTGATAAAAACTGTAATAATGTCACAGCACTCACTTGATCATGCAGTGGCCCCATGGTTGACATAGCATTTAGCTGTATAAAGAACATCTGGCACATATACAAGGGGGGACCCAAAACCCCCAGAATTTACTTATAAAAAATTTGTATTTATTCTTACATGTTTAAACTCAAGTAACCTTCAAAGTACTCTCCATTTGATGCAGTATACATTTTGAAACATTTTTTCCACTGCTCAAAATAGTTTTTAAACTCGTTGATTTTGATGCCTTTTAGTGCTTCTGCTGTTTTTTTGTTTCACCTCTTCCACATCAGCAAAATGTTTCCCTTTCAGGACTTTTTTCATCCAGGGAAACAAAAAAAAGTCACTCAGGGTGAGATCAGGTGAATAGGGAGGGTGGGATATGGGAGATCATGCCATTTTGGGTCAAAAACTGCTGAATACTCAGAGGGGTGTGAGCAGGTGTGTCCGTAAATCACCCATCATGAAATAGGCAAATGCATTGAGTCTTCAAAAAAAAATTCACTGAAGCCAAATGCAGCCTCTCACAACAATCTCAGCTGGCACACGGACACAGATGGGTTCCTAGAACACTCACCTAGTGGAGGAAGCCTGTACCACAAGGGGCCCACCCTCCAGATGATAATTCCAGGTTTTTGGGGTCCCCCCGTATATATTTTCTGCATGGGTATGATGACCCTCAGGTTAAGCGCTAGCAGTCACATTGCTAGGCCAAAGGGAAGGAGTATTAATAAAATTTTGGTGGATATTGTTAATATTTGCATTGCTTTAAAAAGATACCAGTTCTTGGTCTGCTCTTTTGCATGGTATCTGTTACCACCTTTGTCTTTATATTTATTTTATTGAAAAAAAGGATACCATGATCATATTATTATATTTCCATATATTTATTGATCATCAATATTTCATCTGTAAATTACCTATTTGTTTCCTTCATTCATTTTTTTCAGATATTGAGGTTTTCCTTATGGTTTTCCAATTGGTTTATGCATGAGGGATTTTAGCCTTTTATCCATTATGTTAACACTTTTTTCCCTTAGTTTTGTTTTTGAGTAGTAAATATACATAATAGAAAATTTGTCATTTCACCACTTTTAAATGTATAATTCATTGACACTAATTACATTCACAACGTTCTGCAACCATCATCACTATTTCCAAAACTTTTCATCATCCCAAACAGAAACTCTGTACATATTAAAAAGTAAGGCCTTATTCTCCCATTCCCCCATTCAGGATAGCCCCTAATCTGCTTTTGTTTTTATGAATTTGCCTATTCTAGGTATTTCATATATATATGTTGAATCATACAATATTTACCTTTTGAGTCTAGCTTATTTCACTTGGCCTATTTCCAAGATTTACCATTTTGTAGCATGTGTCAGAACATCATTCTTTTTTAAGGCTAAATAACATTCCATTGTTTATATACGCCACACTTTGTCCATTCACTTGCTGATGAATGCTTGGATTTTTTCCCACCTTATGTCTAATGTGAATAATGGTGCTAAGAGTTTTTGCATTCAAGTATCTGTTCGAGTCCATGTTTTCAATTCTTTGGGGCATACACCTAGGAATAGAATTGCTGGGTCACATAGCAATTTTATGATAAACTTTCTGAGGAATCTTTGAACTGCTGTTATTCTTTAAGCCTTGGAAATGCCACTAGCATCTTAAAGAAGCTCTGCACTTCCTCAGCATGAAAGGCAGGTTCATACTGTCCATCTTCCTTTTTAAAAGAGAAATATCTTAAGTGTATATCAGAACAATCTCCTCAGTCTCTTTCCTGAAACGTTTGCTGAATAGATCAAATCTTTCACTCAGAGTTGACTTGCTGCTACTTGTAGGCCTCAAAATAGGTTCTATCATGAGTGACTATTGGAACTTAAACAAGCCTTAGAGCTCACTACTCTCTTATTTGACCAAATTTTGTCTCATGACAAAGGAATGTTCCATTTCATTTCTGGTACTATAACCAAGGTTTAGTTTTGGTGAAGCATAAATAAACGCTAGCCTTGGTCACTGAACACATTTTAATGTGCAAAGCAGACCAATATGAGGTTAGTTCCTAGACGCATTTCTTTATTTACACTTGAAGATATCTTTTCAACTTTTCTCTTCTTGACTGCCAAGAAATTTTATCAAGAAAGTGAGTCTATTTTTTTTAAGGGGGGGGAGGGAGGGAGAAAGAGGGGAAGAGAAACATCAATGTGAGAGACAAACATTGATTGGTTGCTTCTCATCAGAGACACCCCAGCCAGACACCAAACCTGCAACCAGGCCTGTGCCTTGACCAGGAATCGAACCAGTGACCTTTCGCTTTGCAAGACGGCACCTAACCAACTGAGTTATACCAGTCGGGGTTGACTCTATTTTTTAATAAAACAAGTTTGAGTGTGAATTGTTCATGTGGACTTCATGCTTCAAGAAATTTTAAGTTGAAGAGAAATTTAGTTGTATAACCTTACTGAAATAAAGATATTCCTTCCATCTTAAATGGTATCTATGATGATTTCTTAGAAAAATTTTATAGATTTCAACAGTGACCTGATTTAATCATGTGAACATATCAAAAGTTGGTGCTATTGGGACTAAAGACCAAATGAGAAATTGCTGTCTTACTAAAAGTAAGTGAACATTAAGTACCTCTTGGGACAATGAGAATTATTTTGGTTCCATTCTCTTAACGTAAAGCCCAGAAAACACAAATAACAGAAAAAGCAGCAGAAAAGTGAAGTGAAGGTAGGTACAATGTATTCAGAAAGATACAATGTATTTCTTTAAGAGTGTATTTATCTGAGTTTGAATTCCATCGCCAGCATATACTACTTGTGAGACCTTGGGCAAGTCACTTCCCTTTTCTGAGTCTCAGTTTCCTTTTTGTAAAGTAAAGAGTTAAAAAAATCCCTAACAGTTGTTGAGAGGTCCAAATGGTTTTAATATTGGAAAGCTCTATAACAGTCATTCTCAACAGAAGGCAGTTCTGCCCCTGAGAAGGCATTTGGCAATGTCTGGAAACATTTTTAACTGTCACAGTTGGGAGGGGGTAAACTACTGGTGTCTCATAGGTAGAGGTCAGGGATACTGCTAACCCATAACACACAGACCAGCCCCTCACGCCGAAGAATTATCCAGTCCAAGAAGTCGATAGTCCTGAGGCCGAGAAACCCTGCTCTACACATTTTTTTTACAAAAATAATTACTTACTTTTACACAGTGAGCTACTAGTGCCTTTGAGTTTCTTTTCTGATAGTTCAGGGCCTTACTAAGAGCTTTTCTTCAATCAAACCCCAAGTAACACACCCACAATAACTGCCTCCTGAAGTACATAGCTTTCATTAGTTTATCACTCTTCTCTAACCAACTGGCACCGATCACATCTCTGTAGAGAAAGACGAGTAACCTATGACTTGAACATGCTAAAATGACCCCTGACTTCTTTAACTATATCATCTGAGAGCTCTCCTTTACATGAAATGGTGAAGAGTTGCAGGCGTAAACAGGAAGACAGGCAGCCTGGCATTCGAGCAATAATTGGGAGAATAACTGTTGGATTAGGTTGAGTCCACACACAGCTGCTCCGTGAGCGACCGTTAATAAGGTGTGTCAGAGAACACCTTAGAAACTCACAGAGGCAGAACGGCTATTTGACTAAGCGGTTTAGCTAATTAATATAGGTTTGCTTTTTCTATGTCTCTGTTCCCCCCTCTGAAAAATAAGATTTAGGGAGGGAAGTTGCAATGATGAATGAGGGTAGAAGCTCTCTGATGCCAGCTCTCATCAGTGCCGTTTGTAGTGAGGGGACAGTATGCCACTCTTTCCTGTCCAGGTGAAGAGCCATGAAGAACAGTGAAAATACACGTTTTCTTCATATGTTTGGGACATGTGTCTTCATTGCACATGTACGGAAATTAAACAGAAAATACACCATCTCTGAATTGCTACCGAAAACTCTGGTTATTTTAGCCAACTCTGTTAAAAGAATAAAATAGTTAATTCAATGATTAAAAAGCCCCCCACAATCTATTCACACTAGCTATTTGACTCAGACTGAGTCTAAACCCATAAACTGATCTGACTGGTTAAGTCAGTCAACAGTTCAAGAAGCTGGTGAAAATTATGTACCTCTCTAAAATTATACAAGCAATTATGTATACCCCCAATTAATAAAAGGAGAAAGCCTTTATTTGCTTAGTGGACAGAGATATGAAAAACAAGGAAGAGTGCACTTGCTATTCAATAGACATATGATTAATTCTAGATAATTCAGTCAGAAACCCTATTCAAAGGGAGAGCTATTTATTCATGCGATATCGCCCTCTGTGTTTAGTTGATGCAGAGGTGCTTTAATTTCTCTGACATATAAAGGAGATAGATCTTGATGTTCAAATACATACAGAAGGCAGGCATTTTTACACATTGTTGTCAGATAAGGACTCATAGCACATTTTTAAAGACTCTTGGGAGGCCACTGAACTGGGATCATTCTTAGCTAAGTTATCTAAAACACTTCAAATACTTTAAAATAAAACTAATCCCTGCACTGGTGGGTTGAAAACTTTTCCTATCCCCAGGGCACTAAAATAATACCCTTGCAAACAGTAGGTGACATATTTTAGGCGACAGTTCTCTAGTTCTAACAAGGCAAGTCAATTTTTAGGAATTAGGGATGCTAATCACAGTATTTCAAGATGTGCATTGCTGGGGAGTGAAATATATGACCACAAACTGACACAATGGCAATGTGCTACACTCTCTCGAAGGAGATGCAAATAGGAGGGAGACTCAGCTTCCTGGTCCTGCCACGGCTTGATCTCATAAAGGTCAACATAATTGGCCACATACGGCAAAATCAACACCACTTGCTCTCCCCTAGCCTGGCAGATAAGCGTAGAAACTCAACTTCCTGCAGGGCTAAGTGGTGGCTAGCCCAGGTGGAGGAGGAGAAGGTCTGAAAATATGCATGCAAGAACACAAAGCACTGTAATGATGCCATCAAATTTAGCATTAAATATATTTTACAATCAGTTGCAATACTACAGGTTGCCCCCAAACATGCATGAAATATACTTCCAGGGTTTTACCAGACTGCATACTCTTTCATGTTTATACCTTTCTACTGTTTTTGGACAATATTTATTTTATTTTATTTTTAATTTAATCTTTATTGCATTTTTTCCATTACCATTTAGTCCCCTTATATCCCTCTACTACCAGCAATCACCACACTATTGCCCATGTTCATGAGTCCTTTTTCTCAATCCCTCCACCCCTAGTCCCCCTCCTCGAGCCCACTAGCTGTCATCTGCTCTCCATCTATGAATCTGTCTAAGTTTTGCTTGTTAGTTCAGTTTGTTCATTGGATTCCACATATGAGTGAAATCATGGTATTTGTCTTTCTCTGATGGGTTTATTTCACTTAGCCTAAGGTCCTCCAGGTCCATCCTTATTGTTGCAAAGGGTAAACTGTTCTTTTTTTTTTTTATAGCTGAGTAGAATTCCACTGAGTAAATGTCCCATACTTTTTTATCCACTCATCTATTGGTGGACACTCAGACTGCTTCCATATCTCGGTGACTCTAAATAATGTTGCAATGGACATAGGGGTGCTTATGTTCTTTTGAATGAGTGTTTTGGGTTCCTTCAGATATATTCCCAGTAGTGGGATTACTGGATCAAAAGGCAGACCCATTTTTAATTTTTTGAGGTATCTCCATACTGCTTTTCACAATGTCTAAACCAATCTGCATTCCCACCAACAGTGCAAAAGGGTTCCCCTGTCTCCACATCCTTGCCAACACTTTTGTTTGTTGATTTATTGATGATAGACATTCGGACAATTGTGAGATGTTATCTCATCATAGTTTTAATGTGCATTTATCTGATGATTTCTGACACTGAGCATCTTTTCATATGACTATTGGCCATCTCTATGTCCTCTTTGGAGAAGTGTCTATTCATGTCCTTTACCCATTTTTAATTGGGTTGTTTGTTTTGTTGGTGTTGAGTTTTATAAGTTCCTTACACATTTTGGATATTAACCCCTTATCAGATATATTGACAAATACATTCTCTCATTATGTGGGTTGTCTTTTTATTTTGTTGATGATTTCCTTTGCTGTGTAAAAACTTTTCAGTTTGATGTAGTCCCATTTGTTTATTTTTTTCTTTTGTTTACCTTGTCTGGGGAAATATATCCAATAAAAAATTTCTACAAGCAACATCCAAGATTTTGCTGCCCATGTTTTCTTCTAGGATTTTTATGGTTTGGGGTCTAACATTTAAGTCTTTGATCCATTTTGAATTTATTCTTGTGTGTGGTGTACAAAGGTGGTCCAATTTCATTTTTCTGCATGTATTTGTCCAATTTTCCCAACACCATTCATTGAATCAACTATCTCTAGCCCACTGTATGTGCTTCCTCTGTCAAATAGTAATTGGTTATAAAGATGTGGGTTTATTTCTGGGCTCTCTATACTGTTCCATTGATCTATGTGTCTGTTTTCATGCCCACATCAGGCTGTTTTGATTACTATGGCTCGTAGTATAGTTTGATATTAGGTAGTATGATTCCCCTAACTTCTCCTTTCTTAGGATTGCTGTTGGTATGTGGGGCCTTTTGTGGTTCCATATAAATTTTTGAAATATTTGTTCTAGTTCTATGAAATACATCATTGGAATCTTGATAGAAATTTTGTTGAATCTGTAGATTGCTTTGGGTAGTATGGGCATTTTAATGATGTTTATTCTTCCTATCCATGGACATGATATGTGCTTCCACTTATTTGTATCTTCTTCAGTTTCTTTCTTCAGTGTCTTACAATTTTCTGAGTACAGGTCTTTACATCTTTGGTTAAGTTTATTCCTAGATATTTTATTCTTTCTGAAGCAATTGTGAATGGAATCGTTTTCTTAACTTCCCTTTCTGTTAGTTCATTATCAGCATATAAAAATGCAACTGATTTCTGGATATTAATTTTGTATCCTGCCACTTTGCTGAATTCATTTATCCTAATAGTTTTTTGATGGAATCTTTGGGGTTCTCTAGGTACAGTATCATGTTGTCTGCAAATAAAAACAGTTTTACTTCTTCCTTTCCAATTTGGATGCCATTTCTTCTTCTTGTCTGATTGCTGTGGCTAGGACTTCCAATATTATGTTGAATAAGAGAGGTGAAAGCGAATATCCCTGTCTTATTCCTGTTCTTAAAGAGAATGTTTGTAGTTTTTGCCTGTTAGTATGATGCTAGCAGTGGGTTCATCAAATATGGTCTTTATTATGTTTAGGTATGTTCCCTCTATTCTCACTTTGCTGAGAGTTTTGACCATATATAGGTGCTGGGTTTTATCAAAAGGTTTTTCTGCATCTATTGATATGATTATGTGGTTTTTATCCTTTATTTTGTTTATGTGGTGGATCATGTTTGTTGATTTGTGAATGTTGTACCAACCTTGCATTCCCAAAATAAATCCCACTTTATCATGGTGTATGATCTTTTTGACACATTACTATATTTTGTTTGTTAATATTTTTTGAGGATTTTAGCATCTATATTCATCAGAGATATTGGCCTATAATTTTCTTTCTTTGTAGTGTCTTTACCGGGTTTTGGAATTAGGATAATGCTGGCCTCATGAAATGAGTTTGGGAGGCTTCCTTCCTCTTGAATTTTATGAAATAATTTGACAAGGAGATGCATTTAGTTCTGCTCAGACTGTTTGGTAAAATTCACCTATGAAGCCATCTGGTCCAGGGCTTTGTTTGTTGGGAGTTTTTTTTTTTATTACTATTTCAATTTCACTAGGTGTAATCTGTCTATTAAGAATGTCTGATTCTTCCTGAATTATTTTTAGAAGACTGTATGTTTCTAGGAATTTATCCTTTTTGTCCAGGCCAGTCTGTTGGCATATAATTGTTCATAATATATTCTTACAATTCTTTGTGTCTATTTTGTGTCAGTTGTTATTCCTCTTCTTTCATTTCTGATTTTATTTTTTGGGTCCTCTCTCTCTCTCTCTCTCTCTCTCTCTCTCTCTCTCTCTCTCTCTCTCTCTCTCTTTTTGATGAGTCTGGTTAAAGGTTTGTCAATCTTGTTTATCTTTTCAAAGAACCAGCTCTTGAATTCATTGATCTTTTTATCATTTTTCTAGATTCTATTTCATTTATTTCTGCTCTGATCTTTATTATTACCTTCCATCTAGTCACTTTGGGCTTTCTTGTTCATTTTCAAGTTCCTTTAAGTGTGAAGTTAGATCATTTATTTGAGCCTTTTTTTGTTTTGTTTTTTGAGATAGGTCTATCACACAATTAATTTTCCTCTTAGGATTGCTTTCCCAGTCGCTCACAGATTATGGATTGTTGTGTCCTCGTTTTCATTTGTTTCAAGGTATCTTTTGGTTTCTTCCTTGCTCTCATTGTTGACTCATTCACTGTATAAAAATATTTTATTTAGCTTCCATGACTTTGCAATTTTTCTGTGTTCTTCTTGTGATTGATTTCTAGTTTCATAGCATTGTGGTCAGAAAAGATGTTTGATATAATTTCAATCTTATTAAATCTTTTGAGACTTGTTTTGTGTCCCAGCTTGTGGTCTATCCTAGAAAATGTTCACTTGACAATGTTCACATGCACTTGACAAGTATGTATATTCTACTGCTTTGGGGTGAAATGCTCTGAAGATATCAATTAAATCCATTTGATCTAGTGTGTTGTTTAAAGTCACTGTCTCCTTGTTTATTTTCTACATGGAAGATCTATCCATTGAAGTCAATGGGGGTCTTAAAATCCCCAACTGTGACTGTATTTCTGTCAATCTCTCCTTTTATGCTCGTGAAGATGTGCTTTATGTATTTAGGTGTTCCTTTGTTGGGTGCATAAATGCTTACTAGGATTATTTGCTTGTGTTGGATTGTTTCCTTTATCATTATGTGGTGTCCTTCTTTTTCTCTTATTATAGCCTTGGTTTAAATATCTATTTTGTTGGATATAAATACTGTTACCTCAGCTTTCTTTTTTTCATTTCCATCTGCATGAAATATCTTTTTCCATTCCTTTACTTTTAATCTGTGTATATCTTTTGATCTGAGATGGGTCTCTTGGAAGCTGCATATAGATGAGTCTTGTTTTCTTATCTATTCAGCTACCCTATGTCTTTTGATTGGACCATTTAAGCCATTTACATTTAAAGTGATGAATGATAGATATGTATATAGCGCCATTTTATTGTTAGACTGTTTTCCTCTGATTTTTTTTCTCTTTTTTTTCCCTTAAAGCAAGCCTTTAACATTTGTTGCAGTACTGGTTTGGTGTTAACAAACTCCTTTAGCCTTTTATTATCTGGGAGGCTCCTTATTTCTCCTTCAGTTTTAAATGATAGCCTTGATGGGTGAAGTTGCTTTGGTTTTGGGACCTTGCTTTTCATCACCTTGAATATTTCACACCACTCCCTTCAGGACTGAAATGTTTCTGTTGAGAAATCAGATTCCAGTTTCATTGGTACTCCCTTCTAGGTTACTACCTGCTTTCCTCTGGCAGCTTTTAGGATTCTCTCCTTCTCTTTAAGCCTTGTCATTTAATTATGGTGTGTCTTTGTGTAGGCCTCTTTGGGTCCAACTTGTTTTGGACTCTCTCAGGTTCTTGGATTCACGTGACTTTTTCCTCCAGTAGATCAGGGAAGTTTTCAGTCATTATTTCTTCAAATAGATTCTAGATTCCTTGTCACTTTCTTCTCCTTCTGGTATTCCCATGATGTGGATGTTGTTACATTTCATGTTATCCAAAATGTTTCCTAAGCTCTCCTCATTTTGTTTAAATTCTTTTTTCTTTTTGCTGCTCTGCCTGGGTGTTTTTTCCTACCTTATTCTCCAAAACACTGATTCGATCCTCTGCTTCATCTAACCTACTGTTTATGTCTTCCAGTGTATTATTTATTTCAGATATTGTATTCTTTATTTCTGACTGGTCTTTTTTAAATAGTTTCTATGCTTTTCTCATGCTGTTGAGTATCTTTACAATCATCACTCTAAACTCTGATAAATTGCTTGCCTTAATTTCATTCAGTTGTTATGGAGAAATTTCTTATTCTTTCATTGGGGTCTGTTTCTTTGTCTTCTCATTTTGGCTGCTTCTTTGTATTTTCTGCTTTAGGTGTTAAATTAATCATCCATTAAACTGATCAGTTGTTAATCTGATCAAGCTGTAATCAGCAGCCTGGCTAGGCACCACGCCACCACTGGGCAGAGTAATTCCTGTGGATGGGGCTATTGCTTTCCCTCAGGCTGATGCTACTCGGAGAGGAGTGCTCTGACTGAGAAAGGTGACTTCTGCAGCATGGGGAATAACTCAGCATAAGGATCTTGGTAGCTGATCCTTCAGTTTTCTCCTCATAGCCACTAGCCCCAGACTCTTCTCAAGCTTCTCTAGTCTTCTCTGCCCTCCTGCTGCCAGAGCCCAGAGTAAGTGGCTGCAAATGAAGTTTGTGCATTGGCCCTTTAAGAGGCTCTCTTCATTTCCATCCACCTCTCTTGGGAGACAGAAACCCTGCTGCTTTTCACAGCTGGATGTTACCTAGGTTTTTTCTGGCTCTGGTGCTATAGGCTGGGGAGCCCAGCTTGAGGTTTAGTCCCCACACTTCTCAGTGGGAACACCCTGGCCGAGGAAATCTCCAGAACTTCAGTTGTCACCTGATGGAGCCCAGCCAGCCTTCTTGAACCACCTCCACACTCCCTACCAGTGACATTTGGTGAAGTGGTTTCTTTTATCTGTCTGTGGTTATAAAGCTTCTCTATAGCTAGTGTTCAGTTGGTTATTCAGGATGATTTCTCTACAATTTAGTTGTAATTCTGGATTGGTCCTAGGAGGAGGTTAGTGTAACATCCACTTATTCCTCCACTGTCTTGGATCCTCTCCATGTTTTTGGACTTTAGAAGCTCTCAAAATTATAAATGTACTTTTGTTAACAAATGAAACTATAATAAATGCAATTTCTCGTTTAATGCCATCATTAAAGTATGACTATTTGAGACTTCAACTTTCCTAATAGCCCATTTAATTGTCAACCCAAAGCTAAGTAAGGTAAGCAGTCACTAAAATATAGGGTATCAAAAAATTAACATAAAAATAATTGAATTATTCAAAGTTACTAAATAGATTAAAAACTTTATATCTAATAGGAGCCTATGACAGAGATTATCAAAGTCATATATTTTAAGGTGTAAAGTCCATGATTAAGACACAAAGTGACCAAGACTGTCAATTGGTATCACCACACAGTGATTGTACACAGGACTTCATGAGTGTGTGACTCGTGCAGCTGCCTAGGGCCCTGTTCAGAAGGGCTCTGCATTTGGTTTAATGTTTTGCTATTTCTGTCTTAATAATTTTTTAATAAACAAAGGTTTCTGCATTTTCCTTTTGCACTGGGACCCACAAACAATAGAGCCAGTTTGGGCAGTTTAATCCCCACAGAAGTGTTCCTGTCTTAGACTTTCTGGTAAGACTCTTCATAAGTATTATGCCCTCGGAGTATAACCTAAACAGAACAGGAGGTAGCTTCAGTGGAAAGAGAAAACATCTGGGGGAAGTTGAAAATGTAAAGACAAAAAATAATTATGGATTTGAAGAAATGACTGAGTTTTTCCATTCCCAGGCATTGAGTTAAAATCATAATGTAGGAAAGCAGCTCTTTGATTGCTAACCATAAGTCACTATGGGGGGAAAAAATCCAATGTCTGAACCATAGGACACTGAGAAGCAAATTAATTTGAGTTCTTTTCTGAAGTTCATTTAAAAGGACTAACTGGAACCGTTTCAAAGAGAACAGTTAAAGGGCTGCTGACATATGTTCAAGTTGGTCCTAATTAGCACTTGGAGTAGGTTTGTCATAGTGTTCTGGGGAGTAAGTAGAAGCATAAAACTATGCTCAAGTATTAGCAGCGATTAAAAGTATGCCAGTGGGTGGGAGTGGGTAGGATTATTTATAAAATGTAAGAGCTAGGCATGGAGAAAGGTCTTGCAAGAGAAAAAGTGGGCACTTTTGGGGGAAGTGTATGGGAGAAATAATCAAAAGCAGTATGACAAGTATTATAGGATACAAAATGCTCAGAGGAATCAGTGAGGACTTACTACATGGGCACTAATGAGCACTAATAAGCTCTCCAGGATTTGAGGCCTAAGGCTATTAGTGTATTAAAAATTCTCACACTTGTTCACAATAGGTTATATCCAGGCAATCCTCCTTCCAGGAAGATAAATTATACTCAGATGTAAAGTATTAACTAATGTATGTATAGTGCATCATAACTTACATACATGATCTTTTACACAAAGGGTCTGTTATGCTTATAACATCCCTATAAAGTGCACAGTGTTATACCATTTGACAGATGAGTTAATGAGGCTCAGAAAAGGAAAGTGAATTCCCTGGGAACATAATTCAGAAGGTAATAGTCATCTTATTCCAAAACCTGTGCTTTCCCCACCATAAATGTAGTGAATGGCATGTAATATGTTTTCATGCTAAAACAAGGACAGCAACAATAACCTCGGGGCCTCTTCTGAGGCACTTTCTCTCCCTCCCTTTCTCCCTCACCCCCCACTTTTCTTCCCTCCTTCTTATCATCCATCCATTCATCCATCTACCCATCTGTTTGTCACACAAACTTCAGAATAAATTCTAGTTTTAAAAAGATGATCATTGCACTCAAAAGTTTTTTCAAGATCTACCATTATTACACAATATTTCTTAAGAATGAGAACCTTAGAATGTGTTCTTTCATCAGACTGATACTTTCTCCACCTGAAGGGAGAATAAAAAGAGAGCACAAAAGGAGGAAGGAGGAAGTATAAGGAGAGGGAAAAGCACTGGGAATTTCTCTATTGTGCATTTCTATTCTCCATTCCCAGTCTGGGGTTTCCAGGAACCTAGATTACAACCGGTCTTTGCCTCTCTAAAATTCCAGTTTGTTCAGGAGAGAATGACTCAACAAAAGCTTGGCACCCTACCTCAGACAGACTGCTAACAGGCTGCTCTGCACTGTAGTGCATGAGTTCAGAAACTGAGGACAGAAATGTGATACTGAGTTGTTCTGGCCACAGGCATAAGAAAAAAAAAATATTCTCTTTTCCTACAGTGCATTTTGGTTGAAAATTAAGATGAGAGAAATTTAAGCAAGAAACCAAAGAATGCAACTGTCCACATCTCCTACTTTCCAATCAGCCATTGCATTTTGGTTTCTGTCCCTACCACACCAGTGAAACTGGCCTCACCAATAATCAACGTCAAAACGAAGTCGCCAACCACCTTGTTACTTCCAGCATTCTTAACCACTCCTTTGTTTTTAAAATACTTTTGTTCTTTTACTTTGTAGCTACTGATTATCCACCTACCTGTTTGGCTACCCATCTCTTTTGTATACTTTGCTTCCTCTGTCTGTCCCATTAAGATTAGCATTCCATAGGGACTTTTGCTAGCCTTTTATCTCTTCCCGTTCTGCAGTCCCCTTGGGTGTCCTCATATATTACCAGAGTTTCAATTACTCTCTACATGCTAATTCCAAGAATCCCATCCCATCTGACTTTTTACCTGGGCTTTAAACCTGCAGCTATTACCACCCATGGAAAATTACTACTAGTTTATCCCAAAGATAATTCAACATAACATGCTAAAACTGAACTGTTATCCATAAACTATTCAATCTCCTTTCCCCACTGACCTAATGAATAGAAATATCCCCAGGTTAGAAACTTGGCATAATTCTTGACTTTCCTATGTCTCCCCTCATCTATTACTAAATCCTGTAAACTCTTGTCTCCTAAGTTTCTCTCTAGTTCATCCACTTCTCTCCATCCCCACTGCTAAAGCTCTGGCCCAGACCAGCTTCATCTCTTGCCTAGATAATTGTGTGATAGTCTCTTACCAAGCCCATTTGCCTCTTGTCCTGTTCCCCTCCATCTCTCACATCTCAGCGAGAGTGATGGTTCTTAAATGTAAATTTGATCATGCCTTCTCCAACACTTAACTGGCTTTCCATTGTGCTCACAGGGCTCTGGATAATCTGACTACTGCCCAGCCGAATCACTCTGATTTAGCCCCAATCCTGATGGTTCAGTCTCACCAAATTTTTCTTGAACGTTCCTCTCTTTGCCTTTTTTCCCCAGGCTTTCCTACATTCTTTTCCTTTCCCTTGACATTTCTTCCCTGAAGTATTCTTCATCAGTCTTTTTCCATTTAAACATTTTCTTCTAGAAGTCTTTTCTGACCCTCTCTTCTAATGCTTTGCTTAGGGCTTAGCCGACTCCTCTTTTTGCTCCTTAGCCCCTGTATTGCCCTTTTTGTGTAGGTATATCACTTTGAGATGGAGTTTTCCATTTACTAATCTATAACCCCATCAGATACTGCTATATGAAGACATAGGCTTATCTACTACAATTCACTGTTGTGTTCTCAGTACTTAACAGAGAGCCTGAAACAAAGTAAATACTAAATAGTCCTTGAAGCATAAATGAACTTGGTGTTAAACCTTTTTTTAAAGCTTTATATGCTAAAGTCAGATGAGATTTTTTTTTGTGGAACATATGCAATGAAAATAAAACAACAAATAAACCCTCTGATTCAGAGAACACTGGTTCTGAGGAATATTCCTCCCCAGAGCTGGATATTTATATTTCTTGGTCTCTAACAAAGAAATGTGCTGATGTGGTTTGTGACACCTGCCTGAGTGTTCTAACCCCTGGCCAATATGCGCACTAGAAACCAGACCCATGGCTCCTGCAGACAAGTGCGCAGAGGAGACCAAGCAGGGTGCAGGGTCGTGCACTGCCAGAGCTTCTGTTGCTATGGATATGCTCTGGGTTACTTAACTCTAACCACCAGCCTGCCACTGTTTCTTCTCTTTTATAGCAGGTTTCAGATGTCACATGGACTCAGTCCCTTTTCTTGGTCTCATCTTGCTCAGACTTCCCTGTATCCCAACACTGATGCTGAAAATGCAGCTCAGCTTCACCATGGGGACAGTAGCAGGGTTTATGTATTACTTGTTGTTGAACTTGCTGAGAACCATACTGTCTAACTGGGGAGGCACCAGCTCTATGAGGCTACTGAGAATTTGAAATGTGGCTAGTGGGACAAAAGAACTGAAATTTAAATTTAATTAACTTAAGTCTAAAAACTAAATTTAATAGAAAAATTCTAAATATGTTTGGGACAACTTGGATATGTGAGTTTGCTTTTGCAACTGTAAATTTATGTAATCTGAATCAAGTCTTCCTAATCAAAATTTAGCTCCCATATTAAGATGTGCTATATGTGTAAAATACAGATCACATTTTTGAAGCTTTAGTAAGGAAAAAAGAATGTAATATACTTATTAAATTTTTATATTGATTACATGTTAAAATGATAATATTTTAAATATACATGGTTAAAGAAAGTATATTTAAAAATTAATTTTACCTGTTTCTTTTTACCTTCTTTAATGCTGCTACTGAAAATTTTAAATTACATATGTGACTCTCATTATATTTCTTCTAGGCAGCATTAGTGTAGGGGCCAGGATGGGCCAAAGACAGAGTGCACTTTAGATTGGCAGCTTTTAATCCTTTCTGCTTTATCATTTATAAAATAATAAAACTAAGATTAGTGACAACTCTATAATAATAACTACCATCTGTTGAACACCTACTGAATGCCAGACACTGCTCTAAATTCGTCATCATAGATGAACAGTTCTCATAACAACTCAATGATGATACTATTTTTCTTCCTATTTGTAAATTAAAGAAACTGAGTCATACAGTTGATGTAGCTTATCTCAGAGTTTGTAAATGGCAAAGCCAGGATTTGATCCCAGATATATCTAACTTTAGAGTTTTTCACACCAATGAAATGGCAAGATTGTACTAAAAATGTGCCACAGGTGTTTGGTGCATTAAAAACAAGAAGAAAAAGTCATAGGCAAATCATTTATTCAAAGTTGTGGGTCTCTGCTTAGGAAATTCTATCAGTTCAGACAATCCGTATTAACAATCACATATTGCCACTGAGAGTTTCAGATAGCTTTTTTCCAGGCCTACATGCTGTGTGATCAAGTCTCTGTAATTGTAGTTTGCATGTATAATTCAAAGCACCAAAAGATGTAGATTTACTTCATCATATTACACAGACTGAACTGTTATACAAATTTATTTACTGCTAATGTTAAGATCTGCTTTTTTTGTTTTAATATGTTCCTACTTGCTCAGTTTTTGGTTGAATAAACTAGACAACATAAGATGACAAGAAATTTAAGGTGGTACATTTCTGAGCTCTATTTAAGGACACAGTCATTAATTCATTACACAGCATATATTATCCTTCAATGAAGTCCACTGAGTGCTCTACTTAAAACCAAAACAGAATAAAGCTTATTTTTTCATAGTTCATACACACAAATAAATTCACGACTCTGTTGATCAGGTATGATTTAGGTCTAAGAAAGGTAAGTGAACTCATGAAGCTATTTTAAAAGAACAGTCAAGATCACTGATTTGATGCCCACAAAAATGCCAACGTATCTTAACTTTCCTGTGGTAGCAGTGGAGTTCATTTTCTCTGGAGTCAGCTCATTAGGACAATATGTGACACTAACATGCATTTAGTCTGTTTCTAGCTGTACTTTTGAATGTATTTTCTTTCTTTTCTTTCTCTTTTCTTTTTCTTTTCTTTCTTTTCTTTTCTTTCTTTCTTTCTTTCTTTCCTTCCTTCCTTCCTTCCTTCCTTCCTTCCTTCCTTCCTTCCTTCCTTCCTTCCTTCCTTCCTTCCTTCCTTCCTTCCTTTCTTTCT